>CAIGRT010127618.1:0-14648 GCA_903798405.1 Fraxinus platypoda
ACCTACACAAAGAAGAAGCATCACCCACACGAAGAAGAAGGTGATTCACCCACTGATAAAAGGCTCCATCCACATGAGAAATCATGCCAAAAAAAAAAAAAATTGTTGACCACTTCAGTTTTGGCTGATTCAACAGCTTTCTGTAATTTACTAGAAGTTAATTTTGGATGTTGTTGCATTCTGAAGTTTATAGGATGTCTTGTATTGTGAAACTGAGATCCACAAAACGAAATAGATTATTTGGAGAAAATTGAAGGACTTGGGAGGTTAGTTAATGGAAAAGTACCTGAACTATGTGGAATCAAAATGGCCATATTATTGCAGAATAATCAGGTCTTTGAAAAGGGAAAATTTAATTTAGTTCTCTGGAGCACTAGAAATTGGGATTTTTCTTCGCAGTAGAGAGAATTTTCCAAATGCAGAAATGGATGAATTTCTTTTTGGGTTCTTGATCCCTTGAGCATTTAGAGGACACCAGAGAATGTGTAGAGTTGTCAAATTTTTGAAATTCATTTTCTGGAATGAATTCCGAGCATTTCCATCTTCAGTTGTTGTTTATTTGGATCTATGGTGATAGAAATATAAATGATTGTATTATTATCAATGAGTATTAAAATTTGTGGGGAAGGTTGGTTGTCTCAAGTTTTTCTCAACTTCTTGACTTTCTATGAGTTACATTTTTGTAATCATTTTTGAATTTTGCATAAAATGGAGAACCATTTATTGGCTATATTTTAAGATTCTGATGGGTGTTTTGTCACTTTTTTCTAAATGTTTGTCACTTTTTAAAATTTTTGTCACTTTGTGTTTTTCACTTTTTTTGGATTTCTGTCTTTTTTAGTGTTTGTCACTTTTTTTTTTCAACTTTCTGTCATTTTTTTAAAATTTTTGTCACCTTTTTTTATTGTTTGTTACCTTTTTTGAATTGTCACTTTTTTAAGTGACAAATATCACTTTTTAATAAAAGTGAAATGTATGTTACTTTTATTTTAAAAAAAAAGTGACACTAAGCTTTACATAGTATTTTTTACATCCAAAACACTTTTCATAGAATTTTTCAAAAGGCATCAAATTTTCAGAGTATTTTTGTAAGTTACCCTTATTTGTTAAAACTTGGGCCACTCAAATTTATTTAAAACTACAAAACGATCCTTGGGCCTAGACGGGCAGGCATATGAGTCAACCATTGCACCCTTCCAGGCAACCCAATATAGAAAAATCAATCAGAAGATAGATGAAAAAAATAAATAAATAAATAAATAAATAAATAAAAAATAAAATAAAATATATATATATATATATTTCATTTCTAGCATGTTTGGAAAATAAGCTTTTGACACATCAAAAGTGTGGATTGGGTCGGTGGGGGAACCCGTAGGAAGGGAGGACGACCCTTGAGAATGAGAATCACAAAAAAGGGTATGTTGCCATTTTGAAAAGATTAAGGTGCAAAAGGAGCACCGAAGCTGAGTGCCGGGGCCTGGAAAGCAAACTAAAGCCCTATCTATAGCGTCATACCCTAAAATTTACTATTTTTTTTATCAATTATTAAAGAAATTTTCCTTGAAGAAATCATGAATTTTCACTTGTGCAATCTCATACGCCACACAAAATTGAGACTTTTTGTACTTCATGTACACAAGTTAATGATTTTATTGAATTTCTCGTACATCTGTCCTAAATAGATGAATGACTATTTGACAGGATTTTTGTTTCTTCTAGAAGAGTTTCCCGAGAAAGTTGCATTAAGTGAACTTTCTATATATAAAAAAACTATTTTAGTCATACAAGGTGCTTCCAAAAAGTAACTTTTTAATATCAAAATTAGGCATGTCAAACGAGCCATAATCAAGTTCTTTTTGTACAAACATAGACGAGAATAAAGATAGAGTCCCATTGTACATGTCAAATTCCGGAACTATGGGCCTAGTCGAACAACCTTGATGATAAACAGACTTGGGCAGAAAATTCTTACTCTAAACTCTAAATTCAATTTCTAGACTCGAAGATGATTGCCCCTTTCTGAAACGGTATTGTCGGAGGCTACGTACTTAATGCATGGCTCTTCCACAACATAAAGCATGCTGGTTGAATTGAATGTTGTTCTAATTTGTGCATTAATTATCTATTACTCATTCACTTATAACTTTCCAAGACAAAAATAAACATGTTTAGAATCTTGTCCTAATTTTTCTCAAGATGACATCGGAAATACATTTGTATATATTTTGGATCATTAAGGATCCCATAGATATTACTGATAGAAACCACATACAGTACAAGAAAATACCCTCTAAACTAGTTAACTCAACTCATCATCGGCCTCCAGAGAGAAGACAATTTGTAACCGAGGAAGTTTTTGTAAATACTGTTTGAGCAGAAGAAGAAGAAGGATACGACCACAAGGGGATATCATCGCACCCTTCATCATTTTGTGCAAATTTTAGGCCACTTGAAGATAATTCTGGCGGAGCCAATGCGCCTTCAAGATACAGCATAACTTGACGCATACTAGGCCTAAATTTCGGCTCTGAATGAGAACATAGCAAACCAAGCTTTAATACTACTTCCATCTCCTCTACTACGTAATCGTTATCTAAATTTGGGTCGACTGCTTGGAAAATGTCACCTTGGTTCAAGTAGGAAAAGACTTTATCTACCAAAATTAGATCATGAGAGGCAGCTTTGGGATCGATTGGCCTTCTCCCGCAGGCAACCTCAAGCAAAAATGCACCGAAAGCAAACACATCAGTGCTCGTTGTGGCCTTCCCTGTTCTATTTTGCTCTGGGGCAAGGTACCCCAGTGTCCCAACCACATGAGTCGTCTGATGGTCTGATCCATGATCGTACAATCTTGCAAGCCCAAAATCACCTAATCGTCCGTTTAATTCCCCATCTAATAATACGTTACTTGCCTTTATGTCTCTATGGATCACTACTTGTTCCCATTCTTCGTGTAGGTAAAGTAGTCCAGATGCTACGCCTTTGATGACTCGAAATCTTTGGCCCCAATTGAGGGTAACCTTTGGTTGGTCATGAAGGTACTTGTCTAGGCTTCCATTGGACATGTATTCATAGACCAAAAGAAGTTCACTTTTACGCCTGCAGTATCCCAACAGTGGCACCAAATTCCGGTGGCGTAGTCGACCCATGCTTGCAATTTCTGCCACAAATTCTCTCATCCCTTGTCTTGATTCATGAGACACCCTCTTAACAGCAATCTCAACTTTAGATCTAGGCATCACACCTTTGTATACTTTTCCAAATCCACCCCTACCCAGTATCTCAGTATCTTTAAACCCTCTAGTGGCCATGTACAAATCTTTAAATTTGAACCTCTGAGGAGAGTAATCACGCTCCCACTCTTCAAGCACTTCGGCAAATTTCCTCAGCCTGTTGACATAACAAACTATTCCCCATATGGCTAGTGATACTGAAACCACAGTAATCACCGGCACATACACAGTCAAGACCTTCGATATCTTCTTGGGACCCACACGAGGTAGTTTAGGAAGTCGAGAGAGATCTAGTGGTTGAGCCATACCATTGATCTTGAAACTCCATCCAAGAACATAATGGGTAGTTATTTGTATAGGCCCAGTGGCTGAGGAAAAGCCAACAAACATCGTTGGTTTTAAGACAGATGATAAATCATAGGATATCTGCAGAAGAGTTCTATCTGGCTTGGAATTATGCAGTGGAGCTAATGTAACAGAGATTTGCTTCTCTATACCATCATATTCAACCCAAAGTTGCATCGGATGACCACTGTTAAGTGTCAAGTTACGAAACAAATCCGGATTATCCCAATACCCTGATGTATATGAAGATATGGATTTCAGTCCATTAATATCAATCCCAACATGGTTATCATCGATATCTTCAACTTCAACATTCTTGATTGTATCAAGTTCTACTCCAAATATATGGTTGGAAGAATTGCCGTTGTTGGTTTTATTGAATAGGCCAAAGTATAATGCTGGATTGGCTCCTTCAAAGCTTTTGCTTGGCGAAAGCACGAAAATAATTCCCTGACCTCCCAATTCTTGATAGCCAGACACCATTGCAAAAACAAAGTATGCTGAAAAGGAAAAGGCCGAGGCATTTGAGGATTTCTTGAATTCAATAGGATCAGGAAAAAAGGCATGACCTTTCTCTTGTATGGTGGCATTGTTTAGTTTCAAGAGACCGTTGGGAGTGATCTTTGCCATGCCATCGAGGCTCAGATTTGCCGATCGAAATCCATTGTAGGAGAATTCGTCGACAGATTTCGAGGTTGTAAGAAAACTGCTAAGAATGTAAAAAATCAGTGCTGCAACTTTGAGAGGGACCATGGCTGAATCTTGGAACACAGGAGTCTTGCAAAGTCTATGCTATGATGTTATAACCACTACTATAATTTAATGTTGTATTTACTCGCGCTGTCAACATGGTACGATTCATTTACTTTGGTTCGTATGTATTAATCACCACACAGTATGGTGGTTCTGTTTCTTGTTGAGAATTAAATTTTTGAATAGTAAAAAGAAAAAAAAAATGAGATTTGATAACTCACCCTATGTTTGAACTTGAATGACGTGTTTTGCAAGGAGAATTTGACACGACTAATACTTATCGAACATGGTCTAATACTTCATATTCGACGTGCTGTCATTGAATTGGACACATAAGCAATAATTCTTCTGATGTAATATTGTCTATAGGCGGCTTGTCACATTTAACTTACTAAATTTCTATTAACCGTGAAATATACACATCGATATAGGAAGATAGACGAGGTAATCTTGCAAAACAAAAGTGACTGAAAGTAGTCATTCATACCCGTGAACGTCGGATTTAGCTGGGAATTGGATAAAGTTGGACAGTTGGTCCTCTAAAATTGAAAAAGAAATCTGTGGAAGAGCATTATTGTGAGGCAACAAGCTTCCTTTTAGTCGTTCAAGAGCTCGATCTCACTAAAAATAAATAAATAAATAAATCGATCTATTTCCGTATTCTTTACTGAGTGTGAGAATGACAAATTCAAAAAAATAAAAAGATTAAGAGTACCTTATTTACGAATTTAAAGAATTATTTCTCAACCTTACTTTTTACAGTCAAGAAAAATAAAAACTAATGTTTTCAACCAGTCTTATTCTATGCATTAAATTACATTGAATTTACGCGTCATTTGGAGTTTCTGGTGTTTCTTAAGGTTATAGAAACATCATAGGCTGATGTTGTGGGGCTGACAGCAGAAAGAAAGATAAAGGAAGAGATGGCTGGGGAAGTTCCATAGGATTCCTTTTTAACCATGGATTTTCAATCCAATCCGCCAAGAATGGGTTAACACTTTGAGCTTTCTACCAGAACTAAACTATGTATTCTTGTGATTGAGAAATAATAATGTATCAAGAAAATGCTCTATGTTACTTCTTTAGTTGAGAAAATAATCTATCACTGGGAAAACTTTTATTGGAAATAACTTTTGTGCAATTAGTGTGGATCACAATTAAAGAGCACGCCACATTTAAACCATGTTTGTTTACATTTCAAAACTTTTTTTTAAAAACTAATTTTCAATCACACATTCTCACGATAAAATATTTTATACGGAAATTCAAAATTTTTGAATAATGCTATTTAGCACTACTGGTGTTACAAAACTGGTCCATATGACGCTAATTGTCATTAAATGAAATATACAATTAAATGAATCATATAATTTAACCTTTAATTGAACATATCATATAATGCCACATAAATTGGTGCTAGATAACATTATTTAAAAAAATTTCTTATTTTTTATTCACACATTTTTCAAAAATTCAATAATCAAAAACTCATTTTCCTATTTTAATGTTCTCCACAATGGCATATCCACGAATCTAGGTGAGCACCGATGACTGACCGCTCGAACAACCGTCCAATATAAGGAAAAAAAATCGATGGAGCCAGCACGAGCGACCGCAAGGAGCTCGTTCGGTATTGACTTTGACCAAATAAGGGCTTAGAAAAATTAATAGCCAGTTACACAGATAAATGATGAACCACGTTTTCTATTTATATATTGGTAAATCTCAATTTAGGACTTCTGCACGACGAAAAGTCTTCCATTGTCCAGTGGAGTAGGTTCAATAATCAACAATCACCTCAACAAGTATATCTGATATATTGGTAAATCTCAATTTTGGATTTCTGCACAACAAAAAGTCTTCCATTGTCCAGTGGAGTAGGTTGAACAATCACCTCCACAAGTCTATCTCCGTGGAACCTTTTCAGTAGTTATATCATTATGTGACTATTGGTCGATCTACAAGACTTGATTCAACTTTGGCTTACTTCCAGTCTTTGAATTTCTGCTTGTTGCCTGTTTAGAGCCAGTTTGACAATTATTATTGTAGAAAGAAAATGAGTTTTGAATAGTATTTTTAGGAGAATGCATGATTAACTCTCAGGATCACTGAGTCGAGTATCCAGCCGTAAATTTCAAGGTCTTGTGGGATTAGTCAAGGTGCGCGCAAGCTACCCGGACATCCACGGTTATATATAAAAAAAAATGCGTGGTTAAAAAGTAAGAATTTTTTTTTTTTTTTATATATATGTACAAAATATTTTATTATGTGAATTTGTGATCGAAAATGATTTTGTAACAAAGCAAGTAATTTAGTGGGAACTAAATATTGGTCTTTTAACAATTATGATGGCCTATTTATTTAAATTTTTCCATGAAAACTTCACCTTCACCTTTTCACTGAACTCATATCGTATTGGTCCAAGTTTAAATAATTAGAGAACCGGCCCTGAGAAAGGAAAAGCAATTCAAAATAGTAGGTGTTGAAAAAAGCATGCAATTGGGAATATAAAATATTATTTTGCACCAAGCTGCACAGATCATGTCAATTGTTGTAATAAATAGACACAAGCTCTACCTTAGTCAATGCTTGAACTCAATAAATGGTGAGTAGTTCAGCATTTTTGTGTTTTCATGTTACATTTTCATATTCGAAATCTTCAAAATTGGCCCATGATGGGCCCCCAAATATTGACAAAGGCACACAGCAATATTATGAGATTTACCTAGATTGAGTCAAGTAATGGTCTGGTCATTGTCAGGCTTGTACAAACCATTGTTATTGGGCAATATAGCTCGATTCTCAAGTTGGTTTGGGTGGTTAATTGGATTGGCTATTGAATTGACAAGTGCATTTAAAGAAACTTCATCATGTTTAGGATGTGTATATTTTTCTCACAGGAGGGTCGGCACTGTAGAAATTATGGTCTATCTGGAACGACACCGTTTTTTTGAATGGGAGAACGACGTCGTTTTGGTCATTGGATTTTTATACCTTCAATAATTCGACCTTGTTGTCTTAGGGTTTTCATCCGTCTTCTTTCTTTGAGCTCTTCCCGTCTGTCTTGGTTTCGAACTCTTCTCCGCCGTCCTGTCGTAGATCTGGTACCTCCCGCATATCCGACTTCGGTTCTCTGGTCATCTAAATTTGGTCGTTGGTCTGCTCATTCTTGACGATCTAACCGCGTTTCGTTTTATTTTCTTTCGGTGTTTTCTCCTTCGATGTTTTGTTTTTTCAACTACTTTTAATTTTTGGGTTTTCAGCGCTTTCCTTGGGTCGATCTAGCTTTGTTTAGTTGTTGTCTGCCTGTTGTTGTCTATTTTCGGGTTATCGATTGGGTTGATTCTCGCTGTGAAAGGGCTCGGGTCTTGGGTGGGTTCCTTCGATCTTTGTTTTTTTTTTCTCCTTCTTTTAAATTTTGGGTTTTCATCACCTTCCTTGGGTCGATCTCTTTTTTTTCGGGTTTTCAGTGTTATAATTTTCCAAAAAAAAACTCCTGTCTGAGTTGATTCTCGCTGTGGAAGGGCTCGGATCTTACAGTGGGTCGAAAAAGGTAAGGTTTTTTTTCTTGTTTCCTTGCTTGTCATTCATTTTCGAGGAGAAGATTATACATTTTGTGTAATTTATTTACGTTCTTGCTTGGACACAGGAAAAAGAACGAAGTTGAAAGGAAAAAGGGAACACCTTGGACAGAAGAAGAACGCAGGTATAACAATCACTCAGAGATTCACGTTCCAGTGGTCATGATTTTTTGCTGAATATTAAATTTATTTATTTTGTTCTGGATATGAAATGAGAATTCTGTAGAACCATTGAATTTTTTTTTTAAACTTCAATTGAAAAGGAACGAAAATCTTTGTTATACTTAGTCCAGGTGGAGGGTTTTTAATCTTCAGAATATCACAGAATTTTGGGTTTATGCTATGTGAATTTCTTTCAGATTTTTTCCTTGGGATAATTATTTAACGTGGATTAAATACCATATCGTTTCAATGTTGTTATTGGAAATTTAGGGAATGTAACTTCTTCTTTTGTTTGTGTCTATTGCCTTAGTTTGCAAGGAGGTTAGGTTGTTGAATAATAAACAATAAAATTGACAAAGAAAATGAAAACTTGAAGATACAGAAATTGTTTGTTTAATGGTTTTAAGATTTTGCAAGACAAAGGTTGAAGAAGAGTGGCTGAGCTGTAATCTAGAATTTGGGNGTTGAATAAACAAGAAAATTGACAAGAAAATGAAAACTTGAAGAAACAAAAATTGTTTGTTTAAAGGTTTTAAGATTTTGGAAGGCAAAGGTTGAAGAAGAGTGGTTGAGCTGTAATCTAGAATTTGGGTTTAAGATGCAGAAAGAATATTTAAATTAATGAGGAAGAAAATTTTGGAATTGGGGGCATGTTTGAGGCTTATTAGGACCTGTCTTTAGCTTTCGTGCTACGGTATTTTAAATTTTGGGTGATTATTAATGCTATAATGGTGAATAAGATTCACAGCATTTTGATCTTCTTTTTACACTATATAGCATGAAGTATTAGATATTTTCATAAAAAATGTGTTGTCTCAATTTTAAGTTTTCATTTTTATGGATGCGTTCACTGAAAAATGTGTGAACATGAATAATTTTTTTAAAACAATTTGATGCTTTTTAAAAATAAAATAAAATAAAGGTGTCTCATAAGAATGTTAGGTCCAGTTATTAATCTCATTTCTACCTTTTAGATTGAACATTATTATTCCGAAATCGTGCGTTCTTGGAAGCTACAAATTTTTTTTTAATACAATTTGATCTTTATGATGTATTTTTTTATGTGTGCTTGTAAATGAAGCTAATTGAAATCTGTGTATTGTAGATTCCTACTTGGGTGACAATGTCTTGTGTGGTGCTGAGGCACTTGCTTCTTGCTCCATCATCCTAGGTCCCGAATCTTGTGCTGACACTACAGGTATATTTAACAATAAATTTATCGTAGCATTTTTATTTTGTGAGTGAAACTCATGCTTGCATTTATTTTCCAGGCTAAAAGTTTCATGTTGTTCCCAGGAACGGAGGTGAGGGAGTCCACGGGGGGCACAAACCATTCAACGAATATACTTGTGTTGCATTTACACATTTTCTGTTGCTCGATGAGGTCATGCAGGTGCGTGGATTGAGTGTGATTCGGTAGTTCATTCCTGATAGAATGAGGAGTTATTATGAATTTTCTGTTTAAATTTTAGTTGATTTCTTTTTATTTAATTAATGATGATAAGTATTGATAACTCAAGGTTTACTTCTAATTCAACACAAGTTCCATAGGTCTAAACAAGTCATGAAGAAGGTATTAGAGAAATCCACCATAAATTGAATGAAATAAAATGGATATTTATAAGAATAAGCGGTTCCATATCAATCTGATTTGTTTGAGTAGCTCTATACTTTAGTTTCAGTTAGATGTTAAGTTAAACTTCTCAAGAGCTCAAAATTGAAGTTATAAACTTGTAGGTATTCAAGTGCTTCTCAGACACTGCATTTTAAGGTCACTCAAGAAAATTGCTATGAATGTTTATATTACACACATTTTTAACTATATGGTGTTTGTCTGTGAGAATTTATGTGTTCAGTGGTTACATATTGGATTTGGAGTGTACCAGTTTTGCCAAATTTGTAGGCACCCGACCACAAACCTCAGTTTATTGACTTTCAAAATATGAGATTTATTGGTTTATTTATCATGACTAGCAAACCTAAGAAGAGAATGATTTCTTTCTAGGTGAAGTAGTACTATTAATTGGATATATAGCCCCTGATGGTTGTTAGTTTTTAGTAGGATGCTTGAAAGAGATTATTTAATATATCACTTATCAATCATCAGTGTTTTAATCCATCCCACCTGACATTGGCATGTTAACTGCAATGTCCAGTAACTATGTGAATCATCATATCAGTTCAAAGGAGCAAATTACTCTTCAAGACACCATGGAGGCTACGGGTTACTCCACATCAAAGTTTGCATTGGATGGTTAGTGTTTTTTCTCACATTTTTTGTGCAAACTTCTAATTTATGAATTTTTCTATTAACGCTCCTCCACTCTCACTCTCACTCTCACTCCCACTCTCAACCCCACCAAGAAAAGTAGAGGAAACCCGACAACAGCAACCAAAAATGGGAAATGTCTAACCTATAATATTTTCCTAACTGTTGCACTGTTTGTGAGGTTTGATGTCCACTTTCTGTGATTTTAATACAATAAAATCTAAAAGTTAACTTATTAGATTAGGTACATGTTCTGCGTTTTTGATATTCCAATATCCATTATGTTGTTACATGTGACGTGATATTATTGTTTTTGAGACATAGATACTAATTATTTATCTAGATCACACCCTGTTAATATTTATTTGTGTTTGTGGTTTCTTAATTATAAACATGTAAAAAAAAAAAGGGCAGTGTTTCTGTGTAACATGGAGACATTGCTGGTGTCTCCATGCCGTGTCTTCATGGTTTTTTATTTTTTTACATCGAGATAGATAATATTTTTTTTTCTTAACCTAAAATTGTGCATGGAGACAGTGTCTTCATAGATTTTTTTCTTTTTTCTTTTTACATCGAGATAGATAATATTTTTTTTTTATTAACCTGAAATTGTCGAAAGGTTGTTGAGATATTGTAGTCATTGCGCCGATTTAAATTTATTGAAAATTAAAAATGAGTCCATTTGTGTAGCAGGAAGATATCTATTGTGTTTTAGTTTTCTATTTAGGAAAGATGTGAAAAAAACTTATGTATGATTGCAGTGTGGTATTCATTAGAATGTGATTTTTCTTAAGAGGGAATTTACTGCATCAATGGCATCTACATAAATGGACTAACAAACCTACACAGCTTGGTGAGGTTAGGCACAAATTTCAACAAATTCAAGAAGCCTATTCAGGTGATATTTTCTTTTGAAGAATTTTTCTATTTTGTTGAAGTAATTATTCTTTAGTTTGTTGATTATTATTGGTTAAGAAAGATATGTTGAACTTGTTTGCCCCACTGTGAACTTGTATGAAGGATTTCTCTTCCATGTTTTTACATTTCTTGAAGCAAGAATTCAACTCTTTACAATATGGTTTCTGGCAAATAAGTATATCATCTTACGATGGTCAGGAGGTAGATAGTGTTGATGTACACAAGTAGTTTTGAGTGCCTTTTTCAGAGAATAAGTTGCTTCAATTTGCAATCCTTTTTCTAATGTCATATAATTATACAAACATTATCTTATAGTAAAAAAAAAAAAAAAAAAAAAAAGAAGACCTTAAAATGTTGTCTAGAGTCTGGTATATGATTCCACCTTTCTCTTACTTTTAAAAGGAAGAAAAATTATAAGTTACATGCTCTACACCTCATTCTGAAATATGATAACTGGACCACAAGACTAAAATGGCAACTTTGTCTTAGTGACTAAATTTCCTTCTTTGCCTACTTGCTAAGTCAAAATTGAAAGAAAAGTGAAGTGACTAAATAATGGAATATGTAATGTATATTCATCTAACTTGGAAAATATAAATGAGCTTATTCTTTTCAAATGTTAAATGATTCATGGAAGAAAATTTTTTTATTTGAAATTTACAGTTGTTTTATCCTTCAATGGAGGTGTGCGCAAATGCTTGTCTTGTATAAATACGAATTGACGAATGTTATCAGGGAAACTGAGCATGAAGATCCTTCAACTTGCATAGCTTCATTTGCAGTTTACATTAACACGTCTTTGATGAGTGAGTTTTAATTATTACACGTCATTCCTCTCATTTTCTAAGTAGTTCCTACAAGAGCCTTTTTTTTTTTTAAAAAAAAGCTGCATATATATAATTTGGTCCACAGGTCCATGGGACCAATTCATTGACCGGTTTGTGTGGTTTGTAGTATGGAAGCCTTCTCAATTCTGGAATGCTGGCTTTCTCTGGGGCGTAAGTATCTATTTCTCTAGGACTCTATATTACTTTATTGTAGCATCATTAAATCATGGATTCTGTCCTCAATTACTTCTTCATGATAGCATAAAGTTGGATAATTTGAGGAAGGGGGCAAGCTTCAAATAATTACACACACACACACACACACAATTTCTCTGCAAACTCCAACTTATGTCAACTCTACATCAATTTAAATAATCTGCTTCTACATTCTGATGCTTATTATTCATTAAAACTTTTGAACTCTGCAGGACATAAAATTTTCTATTCATGAGCATCCAACACTGTCTGAAGTTCTAGACGAGTTCTTCAAATCAGCAAAGGTAATATCTCATTTTCCTCAATAGTTGTTTTTTTTCCTGATAAGACCCCTAACTTTTGAGGTTATTTCTTTAAGCCTTTGTGTCTAACAAATCATACAAGACTCCATTATTGAATTAGATTGAAATGTCACTTGTTAAGGAATAGGTAAGCTTGCTTTTTGGTTGATATGTTCCCAGTAGAATGAGATACTGACTCTATGTATAGGAGTCAATTGATATGAAGAAATAAATTATAATATTTCACTTTAAAATTGTACTTGAGCGCTTATTATGATAGTTTGAATTAACCGAAAACAATATGTCTCCTCATAGAGCAGAGTCCGTGGAAATTTTCTGTAATATCTTTCTGGTCCCTTTGTCGTAGCAACCATTTGAAGTTTGTCGAGATGATTTTTTATTGAGACGAAAATTTCTCTGAAGCTATCTTTTATTTGATGATAGTTTAATACTACTTTTTCCTGTAGACCCCTTTCTTTTATTCATTTTGTTAATTCCTAAAGATAACGCACATTATGCCATTGCTTATGGATCATAATTTTAGATACTCGTACATTTTCCACGAGCGCTTGGTCATTCACATGATATAGATACATATAAGAAATAGAATTCGTGAACAATGATTTTCCCGGTGGTTTTAGAAGTTAAAGCTACCAGCCTACATCATTTTTACTTGATTAAAGTTTCTTTTGGAAGAAGAATAGTTAGTGTAAAAGATCACAAATATGGATACTTGATGCATAAATATTCTTAGCTGAAGTGTTACAAGTGTTTGGATGATGAATTTAATTTAAGTATGAACTTGACTGATCTTGACTGCACCTTTTCAGAAACAGTCTTAGTGTCCATATAGCTGCACAAAGTTGACGAACCAGAAAATGACTAAAATAAGACAAGCACCATTTTCATAGAAATTAAGAAAGAAAATTGAAAGTTCAAGTTGCTTCACATACAGATGGTTGATATATTCATGACTCCAGCTGTCAATGAAACTTATTTCTGTAAATTTTGCAAGCACAGTTATGCTACAACTCCAAGGTAAGATTATAATCATAAATCAGGTATGTTTGCGATTTTAGCTAGGGCTTTTTTTTTTTTTGAAAATCTATGTTTTTTTAGTATTTTTTCTTATCATATTATTAATGTTATGATGATTTTCTGTATGCTGAAGGCTGCTAACGATCTAGACAAGGATGTAAATCCTGAAGATTCTAGCCTGATTGAGTGCAAGGTTAATAGATTTATCATTTTCCATATCCATATGTAGGTATTAAGTTTATTAGACTTCGTGTGTCTTTCTAATCAATGTTTAAAACGTTACAATTGGGAAATGATGTAGGAATTCACAAAACGGTGTCGTTTCTTATCTAGGATAGTTTCTACAGTGATAAGGCGGCTCACTCTTTTTATATATGTAGGATATTTCAAATGTGCGGGCCTTAGGAAAATAGGTATGCATGTTCCTTTTTTTTGGAGAATAATTCATATTGTATCACAATTCATGTACTCTCAATTTTTTATATTATCCTAGATAAGAACCAGTAAGATTTGATTGGTACTGTGCTTACAGATTTTTTAGCTACAAAATCTTTAGCATTTTACTTGCAACATTATCTTTGTCAGTACAGTGGGAGTCAAAATGGTCGAGGACAGTGATTTGAAGGACATAAAGTAAGTCTGTTTTCACCTTACCTCTGCCCCATTCTTACCTGTCATCATCACAAATCTCATTACAGATCTGACTTTTTGTTTGTTTGTTTGATTAATAATAAAGAGTATATTGCACTTGTACAACCAAAAAAAAACACACACAAACACAGCCTATACTGCACGCACCTCACCATTGTTTATTTTTATCTGACCTCAAAACAGTATGGTGCACTACCTAATCATTTTATTAACATGGCAACACATACCTCATCATCTTCCTGCTTATATATATCTACACTAGCATCTTCTCAAACCAAAAAAAAAAAACATACTAAGACATCATCAGACTTCTTCTTCTTCAGCCAGTTTCTTCAGCATCTTCCCAGTTGTATTTATTTCAGGTTATCTTT
>CAIGRT010127635.1:0-10327 GCA_903798405.1 Fraxinus platypoda
TACGTTCTATGACTACGAAAGCAATAAAAGAAAGAAAGTGGTTTTTAAATCAAGTGTGGATGAATGTATTGGATTTCTGAATCCACTACTTTACTCTAGTATTCAATTCTCAACTTGTGATAATTAATTCAATTCTTTCATTCATGACAATCGATAATTCCACTTTTATTTATTATTCTTTTCCACTTTTATTTATTATCCTGAGCTGAGTGTGGCACAATTTAACTTCTTCTTCACCTTTAAAGAGGACGGGAAAAACACTGGCTGGTGGTATGCTAGTGTTAGGCCTAGGACAGGTGGTCCTTTAGTATTAGATCCTCCCTCCTCAATAAAGAAATGGAAAGAGAAGTTATTTTTTGTTTTGGGAGAGTGGCAGTTCCACCCTGCTGAGTTGAATAGGGAGGACGTAGTTCCTACTCTCTATAACCCACTTTGTAATCGAACATAACCTTTGTATTTATCTGCACTTACTTTATAAACACATTTTTAATTTATTTGACTTTACCAACAGACTACAAGAAGGCGACTTTGACCTCGACAATCCAAAAGTTAGCTAGCGTTATGAGAGCTCTTCCAAAGAAGCGGAGGTCTTGCAAGTTCATAATTTCTGATTCCGACCTCTTTCAATCGGGGTTGTTCCAGTCTCTTCCTCCCACCGCGACTTCAGCTAGGGCTCCTACCTATATCCCAACTTCTTCCAGTAAGTATCTCAACTAGTATTTCAATTAGTATCTGCCTTGAATACAGAACTAACATATATCCGTTGTTTCTTTTGTTTCAAATCAAGATCAAGAAATGTTGAGATACAAAGCAGCAGCTGCTGCCAAAGGCAAAAAGTGGGAGGCTCATGCCGAAGTTATGAGTTGACCTCAGAAGGTTAAGCAAGCTGAGGAAGTTGAGATTGAGCATGGGACTCAGCCCTTAAAGCGTCGCCGTTATGATGAAACACTAGAAAAATCCACTCCAATGGCATTAGCTCCTAAGAGGTCTTCTCCTAAAATGCCTCTCCAGAAGTCAACCCCAGCTCTACCTTCTATCCCCACAATAGTCGAACAAGCTTCTCAAGGACTCAGGAAAAGTGTCTAGATTTGCAAAGACTAAAGGTTGACAATTTGGTGGGACACCGACTGATATATTCCTAGACTTTTTGAGAGCTCCATCCCCGTCAAGGGAATCCATAGCAGCACTCCCATCTCCTCTCAGAGAATCTGCCAACCTTATGACTAGGAGCTGAAGTAAGAATGAAGGACAATTTTTAGCTGAGATGTCTGTAGGCGAGGCCATCATCTCAGCTCAGCTCTACGGTCACATATCCATTTTGTATATGATCTCTGTGGCAGATAAGGTAATTCACCCGAGCTCATTTAACTTTGAAATTTCTTTTTTTTGTTTTATAATTCACACTACTTTTCTTTTTGTAGGTAAAAGTCGAGCTAGATAAAATGCTTGAGGTAAAAAAACAAGCCTTAAGCTTATTCAAAAATATGGAGGCTGAGAGGGTGAAATTCGCAGAAAATGAGAAGGATTATGAAGATCGCCTTCACAAGATAGAGTTGGAGCTGGAGGCAAAATTAGCCTCGGAGTTGAGGTACATGGACGATAACAAGGCTTTGCAAATTTGGGGGGAAAAGGCTACTCAACGAGGGCCCATGAGAAAAAAATAGCTGAAGAATAGAAGATACGAGCTGATGAGGAGCGAGTTCGGGCTGATGAAGTTGTAAAAAGGGTTGAAGAGGCCACTAAGAAGGCTGAGGAAGCTGAACTTAAAGCTTCTAAGGCAATGGATGTTTGGAGAACCTCTCCTGAGTTTGACGCTCTAGCTCAGGATACCTATGTAGTGGCCCTGGAAAAGCTTGTGAAGTACATTGGCAGGGAGAGCCCAATTTTTGATATGGCCTTCCTAGTGGAATCTTTGGAAGAACAAAAGAAGGAGCTCCAAAAACTATCCGAAGCAGCTCGAGTTCGCATCACCCTTGCCGATGAAGACCTTGAAGATGAAGCCAGGTCGTCTTGCTAATGATTCAAGGCTTTTATAATTTCCTTAAGAGGAAATTTATCTAAGTGTTGCAGCACATGTAACCTTAGCTCGGCTTGCTTTTATAATTTTCTCAAGAGGAAATTAATCTAAGTGTTGCAGCACATGCAACCTTAGCTCGGCTTGCTAATGAGCAATGCCTTTATAATTTCCTCAAGAGAAAATTTATCTAAGTGTTGCAGCACATGCAACCTTAGCTCGGCTTGCTAACGAGCAAGGCTTTTATAATTTCTTTAAGAGAAAATTTATCTAATTGTTGTAGTACATGCAACCTTAGCTCGACTTGCTAACGAGCAAGGCTTTTATAATTTCCTTAAGATGAAATTTATCTAAGTGTTGCAGCACATGCAACCTTAGCTCAGCTTGCTAACGAGCAAGTCTTTTATTATTTCCATAAGAAAAAATTTATTTAAGTGTTGCAACACATGCAACCTTAGCTCGATTAGCTAAGAAACAATACTTCTGCTATTTTTTGGATAAAATACACGCTTTTATTATAGATTTTAAGTACAAAATACATTCACTTCCTATGGGTAATACTTCTTTATGTGTTCTGCATTACAAGGGTATAGTAGAGGTCTGCCATCCATATCTTCCAGCTTGTAGGCTCCCTTGAGCAGTACTCTAGTTATATTGTAGGGACCTTCCCAATTAGGTCCTAACGATTCGGAGCTAGATTCTCTAGTGGCGAGGAAACGTTTCCTTAGCACCAGGGTACCGACCTCAAATACCTGTTTCTTAACCTTCTGATTGTAGTATGTTGCATTGCGTTGTTTGTATACAGCATTCCTAATTTCAGCCTCACTCCTCATTACCTCTATTAGTTCTAATTCTATGCAAAGCTTTTTCATTCCCATCTTCTTTGTACATTTTTGTTCGAATAGAATGAATCCCTACTCTAATGGGATCACAGATTCCACCCCAAAAGCCAGAGAGAAAAGGGTTTCTCCAGTGCTATTCCTAGGCATAGTACGATATGACCATAGTACTGTGGGGAGTTCCTCTGTCCATCCTCCATTAATCTTCCCTTAAGAGCATCGAGTTTTGCCTTTAGTGTATGCTTGATGATTTTATTGATTGCTTCAACTTGACCACTAGCTTGAGGATGGTTTGGCGTGGAGAAATTTTTCTTATGCCAAGTCCTTTGCAAACGTTTGCAAAATGAATATTGTCAAATTTCTTTCCATTGTCTGTTGCGATGGAATGAGGTATTCCAAACCTACACACAATGGACTTACAGATGAAATCGGTGATCTTTTGTTCGGTGATCTTAGTAAGTTGTCCAGCCTCTACCCACTTAGTAAAGTAATCAACTGCAACAATTGCAAACTTCGTTCTACCCTTTTCGGGGGCATGGGCCAATTAAATCAACCCCCCATTTGGAGAATAGCCAAGGAGCCACTACTAAGTTCAACTATTCTGGCGGAAGCTTGATGTTGGGAGCGAAGCGTTGACACTTATCACATTTTCTCACAAATTCTAATGCATCTCATTTCATAGTGGACTATAAATATCCTTAACGTGTGATTTTATGAGCCAACAATTGTCATTCGGAATGATTTCCACATACCCCTTCATGTATTTCTTGTAAAGTATAAAGTGTTTCTTCTTCATTCAGACATCTTAACAGTGGTACCGAATATCCCCGTTTGTAGAGCATATCGTCAATTAATGTGTACCTTGCTGACCTCATCTAGAGTCTTCTTGCTTCAATGGGATCTTCAGGACGTACCCCCGTCATTATATAGAAACTAATTTCATCCATCCATGTATGGTTGTGATCAATCATCATGGAGAAAGCTTCTAGTCTTTCAATGGCAGGATGGGTAATCTTTCCTACATGAATGCTACAAAACTCTTCTATTCCTTCATTTGTGGTTAGCCGAGCTAAAGCGTCAGCATGACCATTCTAAGTTCAAGGAATTTGTTTGACCAAAATAGTTCAGAAATTCTCAAATTCTTGCTTAACAATTTGAAGTAGCTATTCATCCTTTCTTCCTTAGTTTGGTAGGCCTCATTAATCTGATTGACCACCAATTGCGAGTCCAAATGAGAAATTTTCATCTCTTTTGCCATCCTTACCCCAGCTATTAGCGCTTCTTATTTAGCTTCATTGTTGGAAGCCTTAAATTCAAACGATAAGGTTTCACAAAATAACTGGCAATTTGGACTAACCAAGACAACTCCTATCCCTAACCGAATTCCGGTTGAGGATCCATCTACAAAATACTCCCATGGAGTATCATGAGAGAGTATTTCTAGTGGTTCCGAATTGAATTCAGCAACAAAATCAGCAAGCGCTTGACCTTTTATAGAGGTGCGATGTTTGTATCTTATGTCGAACCATCCGAGCTCCACTGCCCACTTGACCATCCGTCCTGAAGTATCATACCGAATGCGTATTTGTGTGGATTTAGCTTCATCCTATACTTTCTCAAGATTCCAAACATCTCGACAAGATGTTGTTGATGATCTCTGGCATCTGCACTCTTGACTAGCATGTCATCAACATACACTTCCATGGTTTTACCAATTTATTTGGCAAACATAGAATTGACCAAACGTTGATAAGTGGCTCCGATATGTTTGAGGCCAAAATGCATCATCTTGTAACAATAAAGACCTCGGTCAGTAATGAATGCAGTATGTTCCTGGTCCTGCTCATACATAAGGATTTGGTTATACCCTGAGTATGCGTCCATGAAGCTAAACAACTCATGTCGTGCTATTGCATCGACCATCTGATCTATCCTTGGTGAAGGGAAACTATGCTTAAGACATGCGTTTTTGAGGTCAGTGAAATCTATGCACATCATCCATTCTCCATTACTTTTCTTTACAAGAACTGAGTTAGCAACCCATTTAGGTATTTTACTTCACGAATAAACCCACTACGAAGCAACTTTTGCACTTCATGATTTAAAGGCTGACGTGGCTGCCGTTTAGGTCGCACCAAAAGGGTCGATACCTAGACTATGGCAAGTAACTCTGGAGTCAATCCCTTCTATATCTGTGTGATTCTAAGCAAAAACATCAAGATTCTGCTAGAGAAACTCTATTATCTGACCTCGGATGGATGGCCGAAGTTCATGGCCTATTCTGAGTTTGAACTCCTTTGGTGGATCACCTGGTCCGACCACTACTCCGTCTAGTTCTTCCACAGGTTCTCTCCCTTTAACCCTTAGACGTGGGTCTAATGAACCAAGGTCGGATTCAATCAGACATGTCATATAAACTCTTAGGAAAATGTATGCATCTTTCCTTGCTGGGCAGATCTTCATCTGGCATTTCTCAACAATGTCCCTATTTTCCTTAACTTGACCTACACAATAAGGCGTAGGAAATTTGAATGAGTAGTGGTACATGGACACAATAGCCCTAAGATTGAATAACAAGGGCTGCCCCATGATTGCATCGTAAGGTGAATTGGAATCAAATACCACGAGCTCAGCGTTCAACTTAGTTTGGCGTGGAACTTTACCAACTTCACCGGAGAGCTTAATCAACCATTTTGCTTGGGTGAGGGCTCCATTAAGTCCTAAAACCAAGTTTGGATATGGCTGTAGAAAATTTAATGGAATACCCATCCATTCTAGTGGGTTAGTATAGAGTATGTTGAGTGAACTCTATGTATCTACTAAAATCTTGGGAATGATGACTCCTGCTATGGGTATTGAAACCACCAGGATTCCAGGATAAGGATGTAGGTCTGCCTCCTTGTCGTCGAATGAAAGATGGTCGTCCATTATAATTCTATAGTATTTCTCAGTAATACCGATCTCAGAGAGGTCTACTACTATAGGTCTCTTTAGTCCCGCCTCCCTTGCTCGATCATTTTGCTAGTTCCTCAACATGTGGATATGAATCAACGTTGCAAGCTCTAGCCTCAGCTTGATTTCCACGCACTATGCTAACTCCGTCCAGAGTGAACAACTTTATGCAATAATGATATATTGATGTTACGGCCTGCAATTTGTGTAATATGGGTCTCTCTAATATACCGTTATAATTGGAAGGCAAGTCACCAACCACAAAATCCGCTAGAATTCTTCTTTGACAAGGGACCTTGCCTAGTTCTATAATCAAAACAATTAGACCTCGGGCTTCAATTAGATCCCTAGAAAATTCTTGCTACTGACATGGCTATTACTAGCGCATCACTTTGAACCTGTACAATCCTATGCGAATCTTTTTCCAAAAATCCAAACCATTCTGACAACGACGCAATGCTAGTATCAGACTCTGGTCGTCCTACATCGTAATTTTGGCAAATAAGTGCATCTTACGCTTGTGTGTGCATACCCTTCTAGATCCTTCGATGCACTGATTACCACCTATTAACATTTTGATCTCAGCTCGAGGTGGGGAATTCCAATCTTGATGAATTGGCGACCACGTTGAACCATCCCAGGTTGGTAAGGTTGTTGATTACACACCTGGTTCGTTTCTTCTAGTTTAGTCGCAGACTTTTGCAGATGACCACGTCAAATTAAAGATTTCAACTATTCTTTCAAATTTCTGCAATCATCTGTGATGTGTCCGCCAACCTATGATACTGGTAGTACTTTCCTTGGTTCTTCCCCGGTGGATCATTTTTTTGAGGTGGGGGTCTGTGAAACGCTTCTTTTTCTCCTGTTTGCAATAAGACTTCTTCCAAGATAGTGTTCAATGGGTGATATTCATGGAACCTTTTCGGATAAGGCTCAGGACGATCTATGTCCCTCCTGTCGTTCCTCTTTTCATGATTGAACCATTTATCCATTTTTTCTCCTTTGTTGGGTTAAGGAATGTGGATTCACCTTGTATTCCTCCTGATTTGAAATGGCTTCCTCCGCACTTAGATGTTTTTTCTCTCGATTGAGGAACTCGTGATATGTTCGAGGTCCATCTTCATGTATAGACCACCAAAACCTTGTTCTAGGCCTTAGCCCCGATAGAACTGCTAAGGGTACAACATCGTCGGAGATTTTTTCAACTTCCATGGACTGTTTGTTGAACCTATTGAGGTAACTTTTAAGCAACTCGCTCTTCCCTTGCTTGATGCTTACCTAACATTCTTTGGACGTGGTTCTTGCTTTGAAACCTATGAACTAAGCTAGGAATGTCGTGGCAAGGTAATTCCAGATTCTTATGGACCTCTGATGTAGTCTCTTAAACCACATTTGAGCTTTATCTCCCATGTTAATGGAAAAAAATGACACATAATAGCACCGCCTGCTCCTTACAACTCCATCCAGAAAGTATACTTGTCTAAATGACTAAGGGGATCTCCTTCCCCCTCGTAACCCAGTCAGTTGTGGCATTTTTAATTTTTCAGGCAAAGATTCATCGAGAATATCTTCAGTGAAAGGAGAATGGCATTTAGTGAGATACTCATCCATGCTTCCTTTGTTTTTGGCTTCCAAATCAGCAATGCCTTTTTTCAAGGCGTTCATTTCAGGTTCAGCCTGTTCCAAAGGGTGTTTTACACGGGGCTCAGGACATTCGCTCTGAGGCGTTAGTGAGTGCTGAGATCCCAATCTATCAAACATACTGCTGGCTTTCCTAGTAACTGGCTCTGCTATTACAGGAGAACCCTGATCTATTCAGTTTAACCTTTAGAAGATTCTTCTCCTGAAAAGTGGAGAGCCCTTCTGGTGGGAGGTCGTCTGGTTCGTTCCATGTGTGGAGACTCCACCTCGGTATCAAGTGGATGAATGTAAGTTTGGTTTCGCTCCAATCTATTGACTGCATTTGTCACCTTTCGATAGCTTCTCTCATGGTGGTCATTTAAGGGTCGCCAGTTTCATTTTGACCTCATCCTCTTCCAATATTTTGTGGAATATTGGTTTGTTCAGGATAGGTGTGAGATTGATTTCCTGATGCTGAAATATCATCCATGACAGTATCTTGTAGGGAGTTTTTATGGAGAAATAAGGCTGATTATACAAGTTAGAGCCTTCCTTCTAGCGCCTAGGACAGGTGGTCCTTTAGTATTAGATTCTTCCTCCTCAATAAAGAAATGGAAAGAGGAGTTCATTTTGGTTTTGGAGGAGTGGTAGTTCCACCCTACCGAGGTGAATAGGGAGGACGTAGTTCCTACTCTCTATCACCCACTTTGTAATTGAACATAACCTTTGTATTTCTCTGCACTTGTTTTATAAGCATATTCTTAATTTATTTGAATATACATGCAGACTACAAGAAGGTGACTTTGACCTCAGCATTTCAATAGTTAGCTGATGTTATAAGAGCTTTTCCAAAGAAGCAGAGGTCCTGCAAGTTCACAATTTCTTATTCCAACCTCTTTTAAGTGAGGTTGTTCTAGTCTCTTCATCCCACCTCAACTTAGGCTAGGGCTCCTACCTCTATCCCAACTTCTTCCAATAAGTATCTCAACTAGTATTTCAATTAGTTTTTTCCTTGAGTACATAACTAACATATATCCGTTGTTTCTTTTGTTTCAGATCAAGATCAAGATATGTTGGGATACAAAGCAGCAAAAATAGCATATAGAATTTTAAAGCTCCATATAGAATGAATCAAACTGAATTGAGAGAGTTGAAGTTATAATTGTAAGAATTGTTAGATAAAAGTTTTATTAGACCTAGCTTTTCACCGTGAGGTGAGCCTATATTTTTTGTATGAAAAGGGATGATACAATGAGATTTTGTATAGATTACCGAGATTAAAACAAGGTGATAATGAAAATTAAATATCCACTATTGAGAATTGATGATTTATTTTATCAACGTCAAGGTTTGGCTATATTCTCGAAAATTAATTTGTAATCTAGGTACCATCAATTAAAGACAAAAGAAGAGGACATTCTTAAAACGACATTTAATACAAGATATGGTCATTATGAATTTTTGGTGATGTTATTTGGTTTGACAAACACTCTAGTGGCTTTTATGGATTTGATTAATTGAGTATTTAAAGATTTCCTTAATAATCCTGTCAGAATATTTATTGATAATATCCTCATTTATTCTTGTACTAGAGAAGATCTTGTTGAACATTTAACATGAATTTCGGGTCAAAATGCTTACTTGAAATGATGAATTCCAAGATCTTTTAAATGGTTGAATCACCTTACTTTCCAAAACTCCAAGTATACAATTTTCTTGCACTCCAATGGTTTCAATCCCAATCACAATGGAAGGAGATTATTAACCACAACCTAGATGCCAATTTTTGTGAGTTTTCATGCCAAAATAGTGGTCATAGGTACCTTTCAATTTTGGTGATATTTTCCACACGAATTTTCACCATTTCTCTACCATTTTTTTCTCTCCATTGCTAGACAAGAAAATTGGAGGTTTTATGGGAGTTATGAGAGGTTATGGGGAGTTTTGGATTTGAATTCCAAATTCAAATCACTCCCTCCAACCCTTTTAATGTTTTGTGGATTAGTTCACCCCCATATGGGCGACCCATGATCCATATTTTCTAACATCTCACTCACACAAGATAGGCTTGATCTGAACCACAAGGGACAATGAATGTCACACGTTAGATCTTTCTTAAGATCTATCTCACAAAAATTCATACGACAAATAACATCTCGCTATACCCCAAACTTATTTTCCAACATAATTCAAGCATTTTTGATCCCTCAATTATTTATGAAACATACTTGAACCCCACATCTTATCATTGTATTCACAATTGTGTCATATACTCTAAATGGTTAAATTCAATTGTCCGACCAGTGAATACAAATATAAATGTTGGTCAAAATAGTTTTCCTTTCCTACTTGAATCCTTCAACTTTAAATTAGTTGCTTTCCTAGACATGTCTCATCAAACCGAATCAATCGTAGTTATTGGCAACATGCTAAAGTAGTAACACCGAAATAAAATCTCAAGAAATAGTCAAAAGGCATAAAGGTATATATGAAATTATATAAACCTCAAGGTCTTACACAATGAGGAAGCGGAGATCAATTTACTCATTTACCCANTAAAATCTCAAGAAATAGTCAAAAGGCATAAAGGTATATATGAAATTATATAAACCTCAAGGTCTTACACAATGAGGAAGCGGAGATCAATTTACTCATTTACCCAATACTGGTCATAAAAGCACACGTGGCATCAAAACACGCTACGATGTTTTCTCCCATTCTTAAAGCGTATGCCATATCTTTTATAAACAAATAACATTGTACAGATCCTAGTTCAGATATTTTTCGATACCTAACTTGAGTTCTCCTCATGTTCATTCCTCCATGCAATCTCAAATCAAGAACTCGATCTAACTACTAAACAAGTTTAATGAATTAGCAAAATTCATTTCGATTACTTGTT
>CAIGRT010127655.1:0-10508 GCA_903798405.1 Fraxinus platypoda
CGTATGTCTCAGCCGAAGCTTGAAGGGCTTCAAAAACGATTGGGAAAAATGTTCGGAAGTGGGACTATCGTGGATCGCACTTCTGCACTACTACAACCAGCAAACTACTGGCCTCAGAGGTGGGACGATAATGCAAATTATGTGAAAACTTGTCTTGGTTGTCAGCAAGATATGACGGATCATCAGAAAAAGATAGGCTTACTGAAGCCCCTTTCCGTCCCAAACAGACCATTCGAGAGCGTGTCGATGGACTATATTGGTGGATTGCCAAAAGTTGGAAATTTTGACACTATCATCGTCGTGGTAGACAACTTATCTAAAAATGAAACTTTCATCGCAGTACTCAAGGATGTATCAGTCGAAGAGACAGCTCAACTCTTCTTCAAACGTATTGTTAAATATTGGAGACTGCATAAAGACATCGTCNATTGGGGACTGCATAAGGACATCGTTAGTGATCGGGATTCTCGATTTACTGGCATACTTTGGACCGAGTTGTTCAAACTTCTTGGTTCAACTTTGAGCATGAATTCGAGTTTTCATCCACAATCTGACGGACAGATGGAGTGCTTCAATGCTACGCTGGAAGACTATTTTCAGCACTTTATCTTTGCTTCGCATAAAATTTGGGTAAAGCTCCTGGATGCGGCTCGGATGTGTTTCAATACCCAAAAGAGCTCTTCTCCCAATAAGATTTCTTTCGAGATTACTATGGGCCAGCAACCGTTACTCCCTCATAATAAAGATATTCTTGGCCATCGAACTACTTGAGCTTCTAGGGACTATCTTCAAGAGTACTTGGTCAAATGGAACGGATGCAACAGCGAGGAGAATAACTGGGCAAATGGAAAAGACCTTGAAGCATTCAAACCATTAAGCATATCATTCATTAAGGGCTCCAAGGACGTCACCAAAACAAATGGGGGAGAATGTCACGGACCGCAGCTTCACTTAAGCCCCGTGACCCTATTGCAGCCGTAGTTTGCCCAACTTCGACCGCACATTGTAAATATTTTATTTCAATTGTAAAATAGTTAGAAATTAAAAAAGTTTAGTATGATTCTAGAGACTTTAAACGTCTACTCATGTCAATTGGATTTTTGTTGCTAAGTCTATTATAGGGGGTATTAGTCTTTCAAATATCTTTCAAGCTTTCTAATGTTCGCTCCCTGTACTAGTCATTGTAATTTTCTGTTTTCGTCTATTGTAATTTCTAGTTTTCAAGCAATCAATGATCAAGTTATGTTCAATGCATTTCCATTTTATGCTGCAAGCTTTCTTTAAATTGTAATCAAATTGTCTTTCATCCCGAAACGACAGAGAGAAGGCGAAAGGTAGTCTAGCAGAGCAGACTACTGCTGCACGGTGTCCTTTTCTGTGCTAAGAAGAAAGATAACCCGTTAAACATTGGCAGGGGCGGATGTGGGGGTCGGCTCCCCTAGGCTAAAGATGCCCCCATCCCCTAATATACGAAAATAAGAAACATTATTTGAATTTTTTTTCTGTTGTATATTTGTCCATTTCAAAATATAATTTAGCTCGACCTAACATAATTTTTTAGTCATGTCCCTGTCCATTGGCCATCCTCAGAACCCCCATCTCCAACATACCACCAGTCCTCCACAACCTCCCGCCACCATCACCATCACCACCTCCATATAATTACATCTGTAAATGTATGTATAAAACATTTATTTTCAAGAATAATTCCAAATTGTAACAACGTGCATGCAACTGCTAATAAATACATTTGCATACATAAACACACAAACAAATTAAAGAAAACATTTTTATTTATTTATTTATATCTACATTCTTACATTTTCTGCAGTTCAGAAATAACTCAAAAATTGTTAGGATATGAATTGAAGGAATGTCCCATAACAGGAATGGCAAAAGATGTCTCCAAAAGCAACCTCTGTTGGAATGACTCGATTGTACCACTTCCATCAACAATATCTTTCATCAAATTTTGATAATATTCTTTGAGCTTTTTAAGCATAATCGATTGCTTCAACTTCAACCATCGCATTTTCACTCGCCGAAAAACTCTCATCAGCAAGAATCTGCGACGAGACTTCTTCCCACCGAGGCGGATTGTAGCCAGTTTTCTCCTCCGGAATGATATTTTGCAACGATTTGGCCATTGGAATGTGGGGGTGGAGTGGTGGTGGCTGAGTGTCCGGATCAAGGGCTCACAATCTGAAGACATTGTGGGTGGTGGGAGGGGTGTGGATGGGAGGAGAGTTGACTGAGAGAAAATAGAGGCAATTTGTATCGTGCTTTTACAAATAATAATAGGTTCATGCGGAGTGGTGTATGAAGAGGTTCCTTAAACCTTATTTTGAACGCAATTTTTTCCCCCAAGATTTTCATTGTTATGACATCAGAGCCAATCTGCACCATTGATATTCTCTGCCCTATTTAATACCCTAATTAGTTAAACCAACTTCTTTAATAATTAATATTTTAACTTATATGAGAAAATAGAAATGATTCCCTTAAATAATTGAAGATGTAAATAAATCAAGTTGTGAGTTAAATAGTTGTAGAATATTTCTTATATATATATAAAAAAAAAATTTGTCATTACCTTGATTTGGAAGTTATAAGGCATTTTTTCAAGAGAGTTTTTAGATGTAAGATGCACTATATATAGAGAGTCAATTTGTGTAATTATGCTCTAATATACACTAAATCCTCTATAAAGTGATAATGTTGAAATCGAGAAAAATTATTATTTTAGAGAGGTTATTAATTTATCAATAAATGAATAATTTATCGATAAATGAATATTTTTCAATTTATAGATATTTTTATATTTTTATAATTTGTATTTTATTTTTACCATAATATATGTAGGGATTTTTTTTTTAAAAAAAAATTTGAATGTGGTGAAATTCAAAATTTAATCTATAAGTAATTAAAATGTACACACACATATATTAAAGAGGAAACATTAATGAACATACATTGACGTCAAAATTTAATGATGAACATGATTAAGATGATAGTTGTATTTTACCAAACGTTTCTTCAAAAGAAGCATTTTAAGCAGTCATAATCTTAAGAAACCATGCCCTCCAATTTATTTTTCCATTGTTTTACCTCTTTTTTTTCTCAACATTTAAAAAAGTCATTTTCTCACAATCGATTTTAAAACGACGTCGTACTATATCTTTTCTAGCACTCCATATTTGTTTCACGCATCGTATCATTTCAACTTTCTCATTCCTTTCCTTTTCTCTTTCTTCAGCTTTCCCATCCCTTCCGCTTTCCTTTCCTCTTCTCTCTTTTAGAATGAAGCCCTCACCAATAACTCCACCTCGGTCGTGTCACCTCACCTCAACTGCTCCGCCTACTGTAGAGGATCCTTAAGCACTGGATTATTTGACGTTGGTGGAGGAGTTGAGGCGCAGTTAAATGAACTCGAGCTGGAGCAGGCATCTCTTCTTGACACCCCAGCTTCCCAACCTTCCTTCTATATGAAATAGCAATAAAACCAGCTGAAGAAATAAAGGCTAGCAAAAACAGAGAGTGTGGAAATAATTATTTTCTCTTAATCTTTAAATGAATCAGTACAACTGATCATATATAGTTTGTAAGAAAATCTAGAAGGAAAAAACTATGCCACCTGTTATACAAAAAAATAAATTTGATTGGTGACCGGAAAAAAAATCCTATAACTAAAAAATGATGACAGGAAATAATCTCATTTTCACCACTTGTTTCTACCCTCTATCATCATTCCTTCTTGCATCTTCTAGAAGATTATTTCCTTGCTGCAGATCTTGATTTCCACTCTGGATTAATTTGCCACTCTCGATTAGTTGGTGCTGACATTAGCACTGTTGATCTTGCATCTTGACAGAACTGAGTACGGAATTTTAACATCTCTCCACAAGATGGAGAGTGGATGTCAATAACTCCCATCTTGTCCATATGCTGATAAAACTGATTAGAACTTGAAGCATTGGTTAAGATGTCTGCAATCTGAGAGCTGCTACTAACATGTTCAGTAATCACACTTCCTGAATTTTGTCACGTATTAAGTGACAATCGAATTCTATGTGCTTCGTTCTCTCAAGGAAAACTGGATTTGCTGCTATATGTTGAGGTGATTTGTTGTCACAGAACAAAGTAGTAGCTTGTGGATGATCAATCCTTAAGTCTTGAAATAAATATCTGAGCTAAGTTAACTCACAACATACATTTTCCATGGCCCTATATTCTGCCTCTGCTGAGGACCTAGATATTGTATCTTCTTTCTTAGATTTCCAAGATATCAAAGAGATCCAACAAAGGCACATCAACCTGTTATATTTATTCGTGTATCTGGACATGCTCCCCAATCCAAATCACTACAGGCAATGCATTGTAAATCTGAATTAACAGGAAATAACAACCCTTGTCTTGGAGCCCTCTTTATGTATCTTAACACTTTCTAAGAAGCATTTAAATGGGGAATCCTAGGGGTGCTCATGAAATGACTTAATAGTTGAACTGAATATAAAAGTAGTTAGGTATAATAATCTACCAACAAGCCTTCTGTAGATTGCAGGATCAGTAAGAATCTTCCCGTATGTCTTAGAAATCTTGACATTTTGATATAAAGGTATTCTAGCCGGTGCATACCCTATTGTCCCCGAGTCTGATAGTATGTCTAAAGCATACTTTTGTGGACATATATAGATACCTCTCTCAGATCTTGCTACTTGAATTCCCAAAAAATATTTGAAGTACACCCAAATCCTTGATTTTAAATCTCTCATCAAGTAAGCCTTTGAGAAAATCAATGTTGTCCATACTATTGTTAGCCACAATTATGTCATCCACATAAACAAGAACAACCATAAAGGAATTCTTAGTAGACTTTGTAAACAAACTATAATCAGCCTTTTATTGAGTGAATCCATGATCCATAATAAAAGTTGAGTTTTGAGTACCATTGTCAAGATGCTTGTTTGAGCCCATACAAGCTTTTGAGTAGTTTGCACACTTTTGAGTGACCTGCATTAGAATGACCAGGAAGTAACTCCATATACACTTCTTCATTTAGGTATCCATGTAAAAATGTGTTGTTTACATCGAACTGTGCAAATACCATCCCTTCACAACTGCTACTGCAAGTAATGTTCTGACAGTTACCACTTTGGCCACATGTGAGAATGGTTCATGATAATCTAGACCCTCTTGTTGTGTATATTCCTTCGTCATTAATCTGGCCTTGTATCTTTCCACACTTCCATCAGCGTTATACTTCTCCTTATAAACCAACTTGCATATAATAGTTTTCTTATTAGGTGGAAGACCTGTCACTGTCCAAATGTTATTCATTTCAAGAGCAGCAATTTCAGCATTCATAGCTTTACACCAGTCACGTGAGGTAAGGGCTTCCTGGTATGTATTAGGCTTAGTGTGTGTAGATATGGATGTAACAAAAGCTTTGTGTGTGTTAGAGAGCCTATGATATGATATGGTAGCATCAAGAGGAAAATAACCATCTGAGATGGCAAGAACCTTTTGCTTATCCAACTTCTGTGATGGAGAAAATGAAGCCTGCTGGCAAATGTAGTATTCCAGATAGATATGAGTTTACTTAGCTCTTAGGTGAGGGCTATTGATAGTAATGTGAGATGATTCTGGTTCTTGAAAGTTTGATGAAGAAGATGAACTTGTAGGATAATTTTCTAACTCATAAGGTGGAGGAGAATCTGTATGGTTGGTTTCTATTTCTAGATGGTATGCTGCCTCCATTTCATGAAATGTGATTGTAAGAGGAAAAGGAGTATGAAAATTGTAATTATGCCAGTAGGAACATGTTGCAACAATTTTGTTGTTTCATTGTTAGCAAGTGTACTAGTGCTTTTGCAAGGAAAAAATGCTTTCATAAAACACCACATTTCTTGAGATAAATATTTTTTTGGTTTCAAGATCGAGAAGTTTATACCCTTTTATTCCAAAGGGTTACCCTAAAAACATGCATTTTATTGCTCTTGGTTCAAATTTTCTCCCATGATTGGCCGAGGTTGAGGCAAATGCAAAGCATCAGAAAACCTTGAGATGTGAATAATTTGGTTTGTGTTTGAATAAGAGTTCAAAGGGGGTCTTGTTGTCTAGTAAAGGTGAGGGTGTTATGTTTATAAGGTAAACTGCAGTTAGAACACAATCATTCCAATATTTAATTGAAATGGCACTTTGAAATTTTAAAGCTCTTGCAACATTAAGGACATGCTCGTGTTTCTGTTCAACCATGACATTTTGTTGGGGTGTTTCAACACAAGTTTTCAGGTGTTTGATCCCCTTTTCACTTTAATAGTCTTTCATTTCAAATTTCCCTACATCTCGGCCGTGTCACCTCACCTCAACTACTCTGCCCATAGTTGGGGATCCTTAAGCACTGGATTATTCGACGTTAGTGGAAGAGTTGAGGCACAGTTAAATGAACTCGAGGACCCTCCCTAGGTCCGCCCGTGGAAACAATAATTAGGTGGTTGACATAGAGAAAAACATGCCTGGTGCATAAATTGTGGAAGTATTTAACGTTTTTTATAGTAAATATTTTATGGATTCTTACAGTATTTTCTATTTCCTGATCGGACAATGCAAACCTGCAAGCATTTAGGTTGTATAATATCATAGGAACCTTGTACAACTCCACATTTTCTCACCAATCATATCCGTCTCCCTGTCAACCACATTATTATTGCCCCATCAAAACTTCTATTTACATGGTCTTGAGCTTTTACGTATAAAATTAAGGTATTTGCAGCCTCTCTGCCACTAAATTAGAGATAAGAATATTTTCTTTGCTCGTTCCTTTTTTTTTTTAGTCATAACGAATTAAATTATCGAATGATTTCTTATACTTAGCATCTAGGTTGTATAGTACAACAGGAAACCTTATACAACTCCACATTTTCTCACCAATCATGTCTATCTCCATGCCAATTACCTTATTATTGTCCCCATCAAAACTTTCATCCACATGCTCTCGAGCTTTTACGTATAAAACTAAGGTATCTACAGCCTCCCTGCCACTAAATTTGAGATAAGTATATTTTCTTTGCTCATTCTTTCTTTCTTTTTTTTTTTTTTTAGCTCATAACGAATTCAATTATCAAATGATTTCTTGTACTTACACTACGTATATTTTCTTTGCATATACCCTTATTTTTGGTCATTCACGCCTTCATTTTCGTATTGCTTTTGGATTATTGTAGTTTAGGTGTCTGTAATCACGCCTTCCATTTTCACTGAATCAGCCAGTGGCTTTGATCTCTAGGTAATGCTTTTATTCAGCTCTGTCTGTGCATTTCAGCAGCTATGGACTCCATTCTGAGTTGCTTGGAATTAAGTTTTTTAACAGGGTTACAGGCACTGGTAACTCTGTGGGTAGAAGAGTTTCTTTCTATCCTTTGTTGGCTGACATTCACTAAAATAGAGCCAGAGACGGATTTCTACTAATCTTACTTCATTGGAACATTGTTAAATAATTGTTTACCAATTAGTGACAATCATCACCAGAAAAGTTCACTAAATTGAAAATTGTTTTTCCTTCTTTTGTTGATTTGCTGTATTTGCAAAACCTTCGGTGGTCGGTCTACCCAACTAGCAAAGTTTTCACTTCGTTACTTTTAGTTGAGACACTCCAACAGCCAACGTCCCCAAGAATCGAGACATAAGGTTGCCATATTCCTAGCAGGCACATGCCCTTAACCGTCAGAAAGTCGATTTGATTCTAAATTAAAAGCTCCAAGAAAATGAAGCAACTTGAGATGTTGAAATCTTGAATTGGCTTACTTGTAAGCACAAGATTTTACTCGTGGCATTTTGCACCAGTATAGGCGAACATTCATTGCTAGAAAAGGATCAGCGGGTTATAGAATCTCCGAGTGTATAAGAGAAGGGGTTATTGGTTCAACTAAAGATGCATTTAAACAAGAAGCATCAATTCACATCATCAAGTCTTCTTGGCATGTAAAATACACCAATTGTGAATTGCATTTAGCATTCCAAATATGTACACAAAGCACGATACACATTCTTGATGCCCTGCTCATTCTAGCCTTATATTACAACAGAATTGATGAAAGAGAATGAAAGTGAAAATTTCACCACCAAGATCACATCGACGCTGTGGAACTCAGATTCCATGACGCTGCAATCGGGCTCCTGACAAGGTGGACACCATCGGTCCACTCAATTGATCCAAATGCTGCCTTTGGACCGCTGCCAACTTCCTCCACTCCAACACCACTCATAAATGTAACCTCATACGCTAGTGAATCGGTCTCCTCGCTGAACACCAACTTACTAGGCGAAACGCTGACCTCCACATTCGGTGGGGCATTCACTTTCACCTCGTACACAGGATTCGACTTTTTCCCTACATTCTTAACCACTCTCTTGTACTTAACCACACTGTTTTCACCATGGAAAACCACTGAAAATGAAGGGTAATTCAGGTTTCCAGGAGCTCCCAAACTATTTGCATCACAATCCACCGAAGCAGTTGTGAAAACAGAAATCCTTCTTGAATCATACCCGATAGAACACAAGAATCCAAGATAATCACTCAATCCCAAGTCATAAACCAACCCGGGATCCAATGCTCGGTTAGGATCCACGTGTCCCGACCCATGAACAAATGGGGTCGACTCTTTTCCAGTTGCAAGGTCGGTAATATTGCTACCACAGTTATCCAAGTTGTAAGCTGTCGTCATTAAAGCAGATTTGATTGCAGCCGGCGACCACTTGGGATAGGCCTTCCGCAGCAGGGCGGCTAAGCCACTGACGTGAGGACACGACATTGAGGTGCCGGAAATGATATTGAAGTCAACTTTCCTTTTGTCCGTCTCCAAATCTGTCGGACCAATGTACCCCGTCCATCCAGCAAGAATGTTCACCCCCGGTGCAATTACATCCGGTTTCAGAATCTCCACCGTCCGGTAATTAGGGCCACGGCTCGAGAATGAAGCAACACGAGGTGCAGGCGGTGAGCGGCTGATAACAGTCCCCCTGAACTTAATAGTGGCAGTCGGCAACGGATCAGAGCGTGCATAAGCTCGGATTTTGTCACCCGCGATTTGTCCCACCATAGTCGCCGGGATGAAATGCGAGTCAGCCAGAAGTTCCTCACCAGAATCAGCTAAATTGGCCATTATCATTCCAGCACCACCAGCGACGTGGACAGCGTTTCCTTTCTCAACTCTAGCGTTGCCTCCTCGATCGCATATCACGATTTTTCCGGCGACTTTTGCAGAATCGAGGCTACCTGAATAGCAATATTTACTCCCACAATCCGCAGCATAAACCAAGGGCAGCAACTCATCGTTTAGCTCCTCGCCAGAGTACAACGAAACGCCACTATAAATCCTCCCATCACCGAGAATCACATCGGCCGGAAACTCCCGGTCTAGGGTGGAAGCACCGACTGTCAAAATCCACGGAGCAATATTCACCGCTGTATACGGATCAGGGCCGGAATTCCCGGCAGAGCATGAAACGACAATACCATGTTCGGCTGCACCGAAAGCTCCAATCGCAATCGAATCATAATCATAAGGCGGTGCATAACCATCAGCACCAACTGAAAGCGAAATCACATCAACACCATCTTCAATAGCTTGATCCATTGCTGCTAAAATATCCGAATCGTAACACCCAGATGCCCAGCAAATTTTATACACAGCTATTCTAGCCTTGATAGCCATTCCTCTAGCTTCCCCTTTCGCATACCCGAAAAGGCTAGCGTTCATCACTCTAGATCCAGCTGCTGTGGATGCAGTGTGAGTTCCGTGGCCTTCTGTATCCCTTGGAGACTTCGACTCATTAGACTCTTCCATCGTTGTACCACGAGAAGCTGCGTGGCCTAAATAAAAAGCTCGGGCTCCAATAATTTTCTTGTTACAAGCTGTTGCTGGGAAATCCGGGGTAACCACACAACTACCTTTCCATTTTCCCGGAACCGGCGAAAGCCCTTCATCGGAAAAACTCTGCCGTTCCGGCCAAATCCCAGTATCAAGCACACCAACAATCACATCATCAGCATAATCAGAATTGGGCCAGAGCCCAAAAGAATCCTCTAGGCCAAGAAAGCGTGGAGTACGAGTAGTATGTAAATACCTTGGCCTGTCAGGTATTACAGAGAGAACCCCACGTACATGGCGGATCTTGGCGGCTTGGTCAACGGTAAGCCGAGCCGAGAATCCCTGCACGGCGCGGCTGTAGGTGTAAAGAATCTTGGAAGGGTGATGAGGGGTGTCAACAGATCGGACGATGGAGGAGAACCAATGGTGGTGGGTGGAGAAAATATGGGGCTTGGCAGACTTTGCCACGTGGATGATGAAGGTCTCTCGGCCGTCCGTTGAGAGTGCAGATGGGAGGAGAATTAGAGAAAGGATGAAGAGAGATATAAACGCCATTAATGGAGAGAGGAAGCAAATGGAAGAAGAAAAAGACTTCATTTTTTGTTTTCTGCTTCCTAAGAGAGTGGAGTTGAGGAG
>CAIGRT010127658.1:0-11524 GCA_903798405.1 Fraxinus platypoda
GATTAGCACTAGATGTACCTATACTTGAAAGATTCTATAGAAAGATACCACCTCCATGGAATGATAAAATTAGAAAAGATTTGGAATCACGACCAACGAAAGAAGTAACTATTAGCACTGCCATAAAATTTATAACAGATAAACTAAAAGAATATTGTATAGAAGAGATATCTAGAAAGCAAAAAAAAAGATATTAAATTATTCTTTTTGCTCAGATTTATATACACCACAGACCTATGATCATAGAAGAAGAAAGAAGAAATTATATAAAAAGGATAAAAAAATGTAAATATAGAAGACAATATCAAGATAAAAAGAAATATAATATTAGACCAAGTAGAACATATTACAAGAATAAAAGACCTAACTATAATAGATACGTTAGAAAACCAAAAACTAAAAAGGATTGTAAATGTTATATTTGTGGAGACCCTAAACATTTCGCTAATAAATGCCCCAATAAGTATAAAAATAAAGGAGTAGCTAAATCCATAATAATTGAAGACATAAGTGTAACATTATAGAGTTATCTGATAATGAATCTTATAGTCCAGTATATAGCATTTATACAGATAAAGAATTAGAAAACTTGGAAATTATAAGTAGCTCTGAAGACAGTTATAATAGTTTAGAAGAATTAGATTTTTCTATTCTCGATAAAAAAAATGATTAATATAGAACTTGAATGTGTCCATGAGTGGATTAGAGGAAAAGGATCAATGATGGATAGATGTAAGAACTCTAAAATATACCCAGGACATAAAAATAGGAATCGATGTAAAAATTGCTTAGATATTCAATGTAATGAGTGTTTAGGAATTAAAGAAGAAGCTAATAATAATAATAATAATAATAATAATAATAATAATAATAATAATAATAATAAAATTAAAGACTATGGTAAAGATATAGAAAAATTAGAGGAAAATATAGAAAATACAAACAATAGAATAGATAAAATATATGAAACTATATGAGAAATATAATATAAGATTAGAAATTTAAAAACAAAAGGAAAACAGCCTATAGATAATTACATAGAAAATAATTACTTAGAAATAGAAAATCAAGACGAAATAATTTGTTAAATCTCTAGGGTAAAACCAACCAAAAGCATTAGAATACCCATAGAAATACAGATAAATAAAATGATAAAACTAAACTTAATAGCTTTAATAGACACATGTTGTACATATAACATAATTAGAAAAGACTTAGTTCCAGAAGACCGTAGGCAGAAACTAAAACATATAACGTTCCCACCTTATACTATTATTGTAAAAAACGTCAATATCTTTCTTTTGAGGCATTTTCACCCGTATTTCCACATTTCATCGCGCAAAAGGTCCTTTTCATCAATTTTCTTAATTAAAAATTGTGAAATGACGAATATANATTTGAAGAAAGACTTTTTGATGACTATAAAATCAAATTTCAAGAAAGGCAATATAATTTAACAACTATATTAGTTGGCTTGCGTGTAGAAATGTTAACCCAAAGAATATTTTGTTGGCTTGTGTGTCTTTGAGTTGTTTACCACCCGAAAGCAAATGGTCCTTTGGATGCGGGCGCTACGACTCCGTATGTCATGTGCATTGTGCTAGTTTTTTTTTTTTTTGATATAACGATTTCTATGTTGTTTTATTGGTCTATAACGACTTCAATGTCGTTATGAAAATAAGTAAAGCAATGTGTTTTTCATATTGGAACATCATCAATATCGTTTGTCTCATGAACGATTTCAATTTCGTTATATGAATCAGTGTAATTTTCGTAGTGGAACGACATTAATATCTTTTTGTGTTTCATGAACGATTTCAATGTCGTTATGTGAATCAATGCATTTTTCATACTACAACGACATCTGCATCAACTTATTGCTATATTTTCAGCATTGTCTGTAATGTGAACAAAATAAACTGACTTTAATTTTGTTCCAATATCACAAAAACATAATGGCATAATGACTACAAAATCTAATAAATCATTTTGTGTTTCCAGTAAGTACCAAATAATAAAGTCACAAGTCACGACAATATTACAACCTTAAGTTTTACTACCAATTTGCCCGTACAAATGGAGCGAACATAACCAATTTTCTTGCAGTTGGAGTTTTAGACATCATAGGGACAAGAGTTGACATCATTATTTTGTATAACATTACCTTCAACATCTCTTTTATTTTTTCATTCAAGTTTACACAAGAAATTGTTTTCGAACCAAGAATATGCATTGTTTTCCCTTTGCCATTCCTTGCATATTTTCATTTTTCTTGCACCTTCCATATCATATTCATTGTATCCATAACTGCAATTTAACATAAATCTTTTAAAATTTCATCAAATATCAAATTTTAGTAATAACGATATATATGATTGCAAAAAACGATATGTAAGTCGTTTTGTACAACAGAAAATCAAATCTATATTTCAATGTATAACAAGAAATAGAGTAGCCAAACATATCTTTACCAACGTACATTTCACTTCAACTAATAGAAAAAATAGGTTGGGAAGCAACCCACATAAAAACTCTAATCCATTGATAAAATGAATTCAAAATTATTATTGATAAATGAACACCATTAACACACATATAGCTAAATGAAGAAATTATTCAGAAAAAAGAAAAAAGAAAGAAGCACAAATATAGAAAATTAACAATACCTTATATTTTTTTTTCCAAATGCACAACAAGAATTTTATAATTTTTGATTACCCACTCCAATCAAATGAATGCTCAAGGGAATGAAAATGTAGATTTTATGGTTTCATGAAGTAGAGAAGATGATGATAAGATAATGAAAAGGGTTCATAGAAGATGTCGAAGCCGATTGTGAAAGAAAGGAAAGCTAAATTTCAATTATGGTCCGTTTGATTGCAAAATGTGGAATTTGGGTAGAAAGAAAATGAATTACAGAGAATTGAATTGTCTAGAATTTGTTTTACTGAGAATCGTAATTAATTGTGTTTGATTGGTATAATTTTCCACCTGGAAAATGTTGAAAGTTTGGTGTCCATTTGACTTCGTTTTTCATGAAAATTGTCCATTAAAGTAATAATTTTTTTTACCACTGGGTCTAGAATTTGTTCCAATTGCCAAAAAAAAATAAAAAAAATTGCCATACCGAATATCATTCGTTTGACTTTGTTTTGCATGGAAATTGTCATAAAAGTGATAATTTTTTTTACCATTGTGTCTAGAATTTTTTCCAATTGCAATAAAAAAAAAAAAATGCTGGAAAATCAATTTCGTTTTTCACAAAACCAAGAAAAAAGATGATCGTGTGAGGCAAACCAAGAAAATGAATTCCATGGAAAAAAGTGTATTAAAAAAAAAGTGGAAGTTAGAATTTGTTTTCCATTTTTCATGGAAAATAATGGCCTATCAAGCAGGCCCTTATAGTTAAATGGGAATTGAAATGGGTATTAGGGCAATTAGTGTATTATTATTATTATTTTTATCTATAACAATATTCTAGTAATTTACAAATTTTATTTTCCATTTCTTTATTTAGATTATCTAACTTAAAAAAAAAAAAAAGAAGATAAATGAAAGGCCTTGAAATTTCTCTTTATTGCTATTGTTGTAACGAGTAATGCTATTGATACAATTGGGGTTGAGTTTACGTGATAATTACAAGACATTAAATAATAAATTTATTTAAATGAAAAGTCACGCCAATCATTTAACCAAGTGGGATGAAATTTATCCTAAAATATAGTTTTCTTCTTTCGATACTCTGATTAGCAGCGAAGAACTGGAGGTACTCTGTGCTTCGTCTCGTTCTTTTACGTGAATTCAATAATCACTAATTTTCTGGCAAATATAGTAATGATTTTTCCTTAGTTTTTGTTTTAATTTCAATTCTCTAGATTTTACTCTTCGACAGGTACGCTTCACTTGTTCGTGCAATCGCACGTCTAATTCTTAACGATCGCCTCATGGCTCAGAACCCAGGCAAGAAAAATCCTTGAAACCCAATTTAAGCATCTATATTATGTCTGAAGATAGAAAAATACTCATATTAAGGGGAGAAGAATGAAGATAGTGAATGTTGTTTACATACTGACAGATGTTGACTTTTAGAGTCCAATTTTTTGAAATATTTGTGGCTGTAATTGAATAATTGATTTTGATACATGATAAGCAATTGGTCCACATTACGTTTGCATGCTGAGAATTGAATTTTAGAATTTGAATTCATGAGATTCCGTTTAAATTGGAACGGGATCATTTCTAATTTTAATGTTAGGGCTTCAATTCCTCATTTTCATACTATACCTGAAAAGTGTTGTTGACCCCAAGATCTAAAAGGATGATGTGGTCAATAGATCTCGGTTCCACTCGCGTCCACGTGGCCTCCTTCCTGGATATTTGAACAAACCGTTAGAGCACACGACCTTCCTGGATATTTTGACAAACTGTTAGAGCACATGACCTTCTCTGGTGGTAGGGAGGTGGTCGCGAGCATTTCAACGGTCAAGTCAGTCTACTTGTGATTATATATTTGAGTGTGAGATGTGCGCCAGACTTGAGCTACAGAAAGGGATTTGGATTCGAGAGTGTGTAGAGAGTAAAATGAGAAAGCAGCCTTATAGTTGAGTATATAAAATTGCATTACATTCAAATGACACTAGTGGACTTTTATAGTAGCAGAGGAAAATATTAACTATTAGATGAAGAGACACGTGGCCTCATCTTAATGATCGAGGCACTTGTCATGGTGTTATTCCGTTAATCCTAGGTGGTTCATTTAATGTTCTGACTGTTTGCAGCCCTAAGGACCAGACTTAACATTTTGATTTAGTAGAGTAGCTACTCTAGTGAGTGGTCGCATCAATTATCATGGAAAATCTTGTAGGATAATTCCTGCATCGCCTCGATTCTTCTATGAGGATTCAGCCTCTTCATGAGGATTCGACTAAATTGCCAAGTGGGCAGAATGACGTGGAGTGTGAGCTTGGTTCGCGCTTTATGTGACTGCCATATGCCCACCTTTTATGGCCTCGTTGCCATGCTGTCTACCAATAAGAACTACATCAAGTGAAATAAAACTAGGGGTTCTTTCACCATCTCAGCTGCAAAAGTAATTTTACTTTTTGGATGATGATATCGCCTGTGAACCCAAAGAATGGAGAGGTCATATTTTGGGGCCTATGCATACCTACTTGTGCTTGTACTTGTATGAGGAGTTGTTGCATAATGGAAATCTATTATGTTATATTCCTCACGTTGGCATCATTTTCGTCACTTCTTATGAGGCGACTTGGGACCATACCGCGTCTATGATGATAAGGTCAACGGTGGATGATATGGATTCAGATGGCTTCTTCTTTTGGGACCTTTTTTGTTCTCCTTGAATTCCTTTCTTCACTTGCACTCATGGTGGATGGACGCCACTTTTATTCAAAGAGGGGGTCTTCTAGAACAGATTTCTCCTCAAATCCTCCTTTCTCAAGGAAGACTTAAGATACCCAATAGAAAAGAAACTTAGAACTTTCTTCTTTTGAAATTTTCACTTGTTCTTTATTCAAAAACAAAACCTTTTTCAAGAGGGAGTTGAAGCACTTTTCGGTAAACTTTTTCCACGGGCTTTGCTCGTGGCTAACCCAGTGACGGACCTAGGATTTTGGGTCAGCACGGGCGGCCGTGGATTGTCGATCGTTGTCAGCAATAAAATATTAAGAGTCTCATTTGATGCCTTTTTTTTTTGCAAAAAGTGCATTTTGGAATAGTGATTCGATGGAAAATTTGTGATTAAAAATAAGGAAAAGTTTTGAATTTGAATGTAATATTATTTTATTGAAAAATGTGAGGTTGAAAAAAGAAAGAAAAATGTATTTAAAAAAAAAAAAAAGAATCAAACAAGGTCTAAAATTTAAATATAACAATTATTTTGTTCAAACTGAACATATATAATTTTTTTTGTAAAAATTAGCAATATTCACCAAATAATATTGTGACCAAGTTTTGTATAATTCAAAGGAAGAGTATTNTTTTGAAAAAAAAAATCAAACAAGGTTTAAAATTTAAATATAACAATTATTTTGTTCAAACTGAACATATATAATTTTTTTTGTAAAAATTAGCAATATTCACCAAATAATATTGTGACCAAGTTTTGTATAATTCAAAGGAAGAGTATTGGTTCAAATTTTTAGAATTGCATTAAATCTGCTAAAATGTAACATATTATTCTGGTAGATTTAGAATCAAATTCAATAAGTGTCACAATGGTCAAGCTCTCATTATCCTAAGGAAGGGTCACGGTTTCGAATCACCTCTCCATCCCATTTAATTTTGGTAAAGAGATAAAAATTAAAGTATTAAAAATCTTACACAATAAAAATGGTGGGAAATGAATTCGAAAACATGACCTTCTATATGACTATAGGAGATCTACCCAGTTGAGCTACAAGAAACATTTGAAAATAAAACAAATTATCAGGTATATAATCTAAAAAGTTTATTCATTATCAACAAAAAAAATTGTTCTCGGCGGATCCAGCACGAGCGGCAGTGGGGGCTCGCCGGGTTCTTGGTCCGCCCCTGTGGCTAACAGTGTGATTTCTTTAGACGACGCCAATTTGTTGACCCCAAAATTTGAATGGATGATGTGGCCAAAAGATCCCCATTCTACTCACTTCCATGTAGCCTCTTTCCTGCACACTTGGACAAATCGCTAATGAATGACTCTCCAGTGGTGGGAAAGGCGGTTGCGAGCACTCCGACAATTAAATCATATTTGAATGTGGGACGTACTAAGGATGTGAGCCACGGAAAGGGATTCGGATCCGAGAGTGTATTGCGTAAAATGGGAGAGAAACCTTATAGTTGAGTATAAAATTACATTACCTTCAATTGACACTAAGTGTGAGTTTTTATAGTAGTAAAGGAGAAATAATAACTGTTGGATGAAGAAATTCGTGACCTCATCTTAACGGTTGACGCCCCTTGTCATAGGCATCATTTTGTCAATCTTAGGCACAGGCGCATGTTTTTAACCTTTTGAAGCCTTAAGGCCTAGCTTGTAAGGATTACATTTGACATTTTGACTTAATAGAATAATTGTTACAGTGAGTGGTCAATTCAATCAATTATGGAATATCTTGTATGAAAGATTCTTGTAGTGCTTCGCAATGCCTCGCTTCGTCCATGAAGGCTTAGCCTCATCATGAGAGTTTGGCCCCTTCTCAAGGGTTTAGCATTTTCATGAACGTTCGGCCTCTTCATTGGGGTTCGACAAAAATCCACGTAGACAGGATGACATGGAGTGTGGGACTAGTTCGCTTATTATGTTTTTTTTCTTAAAGGAGGGTGGTACCTCCGAGATTTTTATTAATATGCTCTCACTAGTGGCGGAGGAATACTGTGGTTACACGAGGAAATAATGAAAGCAGTAAATAAGGAAGTACTATTTCTCTTACAATGAAAATAAATTATAAAGGACAAAAATAAGAATAAAAAATAAAAAAATCAAACTCTAATGCTTGGCAGTCCATTCCATTAATTAGTATGAGTGCCCTAATATGTCGTGGTAGGTCAGTTGCTCCATATATCTGATATCGTCGATGATCCCAACCCTTTGCAGCGAGAGTATCTGTAACCTGATTCTCCTCTATGTAGATGTGGAAAACTGTGTCTCTGTTGAATGATACAATGTCTGTGATATGTCAAAGCATGCCTGGAATAGCCCGTGATCCTCCTCCTATAGGGATGCAGTGAATAACCACTACAGAATCTGAATCAATCCAAATGTCTGAAAGATCGAGTCATCTAGCCACATAACCGAGTTCGCTCATTATGTGGCTACTTTTTAAGGCCTTGCTGGATGAGGTGTAACAAGTGTAATGTGAACTCTGGATACAAATAATTTGATTTTCTTGGTTTGTGCTATGTTAATAGTCAGTTACTAAGTTACATCGCTCGTACTAGTTTAACATGGGAGTAGACGTTGTAACAGTAAATTTAATGCGGTAGTCACCGAGAAAGAAATGGCTTTGAGAAGATGGGTTTCTTCTATCCCTAAGCAGTGCAATTTCTTGTGTAACATAGACGTGGTGGTGTGTACTGGACGTGTAATCGAGTGCATTCTTGTCAAAGCACCATTTGTATATGCTCCAGTGGTTGAGACTACATTTTTATGAGCATATCATTCTTTTGAATAGTATACTATACATGATATAAAATGAGTGAATGAAGCTTCACTTGCCAGTTGTCTCTAAGCCATCAGTACTTTTTTTGGTCCACGTTGTCTTTGTTTGTATGTACTGCAAATATGGCTCATGCAATTTTCTGCATATTTCATTTTTTGATTTAAAAGAGTTAATTATAAGATAAAAATATACACAAATAGGAAACTAGTCTACAAATTTGAATTAAGAAAGAAATCCTAATCTTTGACTATCCCTAGAAATCAAGAGTTGACTTTATCTCTTAGGAGTTAGGATATTTAACAAAATGATGGAGATTTTACTCATATATCATAAACTAAGAATAATTAATAAATTTGTTAGAAGCACTCTCAAGCCGTACTAAAATAGAATTTGTAACTGTCATGTTTCCAGTTTACTACACCTTTACTCCATCCCCAACTTATTTTTTCTCTTCAACTACTTGGTTTGTTATAATAAGCATAGTTGTCGTTTTATTTTGTCAAGAACCTCAAATTTGTTTGAATCTATGCCACTTTGGGTCTTCAATAAATTGAAGTGTTTACTTGAAATTTGATACCTTCACCGTCTGTATCACGTAGATGAGTTCATCTTGTTCATAAGGTCTCACCTGTTATGTAGAAACTAATTACTGGAACTTATTAAATTTTTAGATTTCTTTGTGGATACCAAACCAGGCAATAATTACAATTTTTCTGCAGCTAAGCAGTGGAAAATGACGATACCGAATAAGCATAATGAAAAACTTGTGGGCGTGTTGCATGAGACTGAATCTACAGAAATTGTAGTTTTGTGCCACGGTTTTCAATCCTCAAAGGTTGGTGTGTTGTTTTGGTTTGGTTATTTTCCTTAATCGTCAAATTTACCACTTCCATTGACATATATCTTCGCATTGTATTATGAAGTGCCAATAAATTTGTGTTTCCCCTGAGAATTGAGAAGGCAAGATTATCCACAGATAATCTGTCCTAGTAGCCTTAGTCATGGTAGAACTCTATTTTTCTGTGCTTGTGGCTAACCAGTTGACACAACTAATGTTCGATTAGAATGTATTGGGAGCGAATATTAGTTTTTTTAAGTGCTTAGAAGGTAACTCTAGCTTTACCTAATGACTACATAACCTATAGTCAGTTATCACATAGAAATTCTAACCATGGATTGTTGTCTTTTATTTTTATTTCTAAAGCCATATTTAGATTTGAAAGTCTAAATTTGTATCAGAAACCTAGACAGTTGGAGGCAGAGAAAACTCGTTTGAATTGTTCAGCTCATCTAACCCTGCTGAATGAATATTAAAAATGTGTTTTAAGTTCTAAATAGAAAAATTTCCAGTAAAAATTAAATCTGCAGTTGCAGTGTGAACAAAATAATCCTAAATTTATGTTGCATAAACTTAATGATTCAAACAAGCGCAACCACAATTGTACATAATCCGGAAAAATATGAATATAGGTGAACGATTGCTGGAAATATGAATCTACTTTAATCACATGTGATAGAGATGAAGTCATTGGAGTCTCATGCAATAGTTATTTTGTGTTTTTGCCCTTGAAATATGAATAAATCTTGGAGAGTTTGTATTTTTTATTAAAAAAAATTCTACAGATATCTTAGGTAGAGTGTCAGTCGGTTGTGATACCTAATGGTGGGATTAATCTCACATATTTAATATGCAGGAGTTCAACATCATGGTCAACATTGCTAGTGCTTTAGAAAACCAAGGAATCAGTGCATTTCGCTTTGATTTTACTGGGAATGGGTAAGCTCTAGGGGCTATTGATATTTTCTTCTGTCAACATATTAATACAACACAAATAGTAATACTAATATTGTAGACATATGTACATGCTATATATTGCTGTTCTTTACTTATTAGCATGGAGTTTATGAGTTTGTTGACGCATTGAGCCTGCCTTCACTGGTTGCTTTTTTGATCTTGATGCAACGCATTGCTAAAGTATATAATAACATTGTTATTTCAGGAAAATAGTTAGAAAAACGCAAATGAAAATTGTTGTGCTCTGAGTTCTTAAAAATATGCCTCTGTTTGTTTCGAAATGAAAAATATTGGAGAAGACATATTTTATGAATTATAAATTGTTTTGATGATATTTCAAGGAAAAGAAAGTTTTCTTACATACCCTAATTCCATAACCAGGATTTTTTCCAAAACAAAAGATGAGAATGTTGGATAATGGGCAGATATGAGATAGAAAAACATTTCTTTGGATATGGTTTTCTAGAAAAGGAAAACTTTATTTTCATACATGTAATAACTTGGAGATTTTATATTTTTCTATAATCCAGAATCCCAGGAACAAGCAGTGAGATTATATTATATGCACCAAATATCTTGTTCTTTCAAAGCAAGTGGAACTTTATGGGGTAAACCTAATGAATGCTCCTGTGAGTTAAGTTCAATAATTGAAGTGCGGCCAATTAAATTTGTGAAAGTTGCAAATTTTCAGGCCAAATTTGTGATATCCACCATGCTGTTGTTTATTCTAATGAGTATCACATTTGACCAAATTGATCTAGTTTTTCATCCTTTGCATTAAATGTTTATCAAACCCATTTTTTGCGAGATACCTCTTTAATGTATAATTGCAAATATCTTTTTGTGGGAAAATTAAAATGCTAAATAGTAGCTTCTTGGGGCTGTCAATGCAAGGAAGCTAAGAAACAATTTAGGGGGCTGATAACATTCTACTATTGAATTCTGTCACTAATTTGTATGAATCCGTGATATTGTTTATAACTTCTGCTGGAAAGTTGTTCGATCACAAATAATTGCTATCGAAGAAGAACCTATATTGGTGATAAAAACTTTCTAAATTGGTTTAAGCTATGGAATGCATACTTTTGTTCTACAATATTTGGTTTCATGTTGTTAGTTGATCTCCAGGGAAAGTGAAGGTTCGTTTCAGTTTGGTAACTACTTTAGAGAAGTGGAAGATTTACGAGCTGTGATAGAATATTTTACTGGAGCAAACCGTACAGTAGTTGCAATTCTTGGGCACAGTAAAGGTGCACCAACTTGTACTCACAACTAAATATTTATTGTGTTCCATTTATCCATCAATATAACTAATTAGATTTCCTTACACAATTAGTATGTCAAGAATTGCCAAAATTAGCCTATACTTATCCCGTCCCCCAGTTTTTGGGATGGTTCGAGATTGCAATGATCTGTAACCTAGATGACCAATTTCAGCTAATTGGTGATCCTTTTTAATAGCTGTGTACTTGTGTTTCTGGAATGACCCGGGTCTCACTTAACGGACTGTCCGACCGTTAGATCGACAACGTACTGTCCCCAGTATACTAACATGGGTCTTTTCAGCATG
>CAIGRT010127664.1:0-15393 GCA_903798405.1 Fraxinus platypoda
AGAAGAGATAGGATTTGGAACAGTACCCTTTGTTTCGCGTGTTTTCAAGATTTTTTGAGTTTTGTACAGAAAACATCCAAAACGTAAAAAACATCATTTTGTGTTTTCAGTGCAATGTTTTTTTGTGTTTTCAAAAACTCGTTTTCTAAAATAGGAAAGAGAACGCATTTTGAAAAATCGAAAACAGAAAACGACAAAGAGAACATGCCCTTATTCTCTAGACAAGTTCAGGGATGGAGTAAGGATTAGACTAAAAAATATACATAATTTTTTTTTCGTGGACGAATTTTCACATAAAAAGTAGGTCAACCCCTAAATCTGCCCTTGAATAGGTCGTTACATCTCGGAAATCGAAAAGAACACTATTGATGAATAAGGTGTTACGCCTCATTATAAGAAGAAGGTTACGTGACAACCAGCTAAGCAAAGACAAAAATGAGGCCACGTAATTTCCATATATCACCCTACCTCATTCCAGCTTCACATCTCTCCGAGATGATTGGGAACATTGGGAGAGGTGTTTGGGCACCTCATTCGAAGTGATTGGCCACCTTTCCAATATCATTTCATTCGAAGTGATCCTTTTGAGATGATATCATTTACTCCCAAAATGGTAATTTTAAAGTGAGGCACCACCTCCTGCTACAGTATATTTTCGAGGTGGTTGACTTCTTCTATTAATGACATCGTTTGCAAATACTACATTGGTCAAACGATATTCTATAAAAGGATACTTTGTATATCTAATAGATTTGATGTTCAGCGGTAGATACTCTAGGTAATTTTTTCAGTATACTTTGCGGATTACTTTTATGACATAGGGTGGCTGCTTTTCAACTTGTGTTAGGCAGCTTCAGGTCTATGACGACTGGAATTAACACCTTTTGACTTGTCAGCTTCAAGATGAGGTCACGTGCCAAATATTCAATGAACATCTTATTTTCTTTTGATATAAAAGCTCACATTTGTGCCTTCCAAAAATAAGGTAATTCTATCAATGAAACGATGAGCAACATATTCATATAACACAAATTCGACATGTAAGCACATATTCACATAAAACAAATTCGACATTCTCTCTTCAAACCCGACATCCATATTCTTGTCTATTATGTCTCCTAAACCTATATATACATTACTATTTTCCTTGAGCGGTCAAATGTTTGTCAATCGTCAAATTTTGTTGGAGCAATGGTCTCGAGTAGTCTAATGTGGTTGTCCAAATATGAAGGTAATATACACGTGAATGAGATAGGAACTGTGATTTGTTGACCACGTGATACTTGTGGATTTCGAGGTCAACATAAGGTATAACTGTATAAGTAATCATTTATTAAAATATATAATTATACGATTATGTACTTAAACAATGCAATACACTTTGCACTATCTTGATGTGTGCAAATGCGCAACGACATATCAAAGTCCTTCTATTGACTATGCATAATAGTGTACTGAACTCGACACATTCAATTAGGTGTAGACATATATCGAACTCGAACGCTATGCTATATGATCATTAGATCAATGTTATATCATCATATCATCAAAACCTTACCTTGTACCCCATCAAGATTTGTGTAGCACATCTCTCTTTTTTTTTTTTTCAAAAAAATATCAAATAAGCACAATACTGAATTTGGATTCATATTTGATTAGGTAATGTATTGACAATTCATTTGTTACCAGAAATTGTTTGTTTTGTGCGTGGAATCAGCTGAAAAAGCCAAACAAAAGGGTAAAATAGGAACCGCAAACTATGCATATAAATGGCTAGTAAAAACAAGAGTTCACATTAACTGAACCTCTGTTAATGCTGAATCACAGCTTTGACCTTCAGTTGTTAGCTCATCCAAGACAAGCCCGCCATTTGCTACCTAAAACTTGTTTAGTACAAACCTATCCCCACTCTCACCAACAACGCGTCACTGCTAAGTTCCTTTAAACAACATTTGGCCTTGTTTGTTTCGAATTAAAATTAAATTTTAATCTAAATTAAGGTCAAACAATTAATATTAACAGTTTTTCAACAACACATTTCAAAAACTTCTATTACAATTTACTAAAAAATTAATTTTAATCTCCACCAAACAGCCACTTAAACAGATAGTGTCTACCTATTTGAGATTTCAAAATGCATTTTGAAATAGGAAAAATTCATATAAAAAAGATTAAGTATCACCCATTTCAAAATTAAGAAACAAGTTTTAAAAATTTAAAAATTAGATATTAATTAAATCTTATTTATGAAATAATTAATTAAAATATATTTTGTTAATTAAATATATTAAGATTACAATTATATAAAATTGGTCACAAATTCTTTCTCGGTCACAAATCAAACATTTTACATGTCACAAATTATTTCAAGGCCACAAATAAAAAATTTTATAAGTCACAAATAAAAAATTTATACGTCACAATTTATTTATCGATCACAAATTATAAATTTTATAAGTTACAACTTATTACACAGTCACAAATTATCAAATTATTGATTATAAATAAACAAAATTTTAGGTCACATCATTTTTTGGTCACGATTTATCTATTTCATTAGTCACATATTGTTTATTCGTCACATATTAATCAATTTATTGATTACAATCAACCAAATAATTTGTGACCGTCGCCAGAACCACCACCACGTCCCGGATCAAACCAACATCGGCACCACCAATGCCACCTCCAACAAACTAACATTTTCAACTTTAAAATCACCACCGCCAGCAACAAGATCCACAACCACTGCCACCACCAGATCCAACTTAACCTCCGCTATAGCCGGATCCAACAAAGCCACGCTACCCAAACACCACGTGCACTACAACAACAGCCTTCACCCACCAACTAAAAATACACCCAAAAAAACCCACTCCAGATCGTGGCGCTGTAGATCTCGACCACTACTCGCAGCAAATCTCGACCACGGTGTGCAGCGGGGCTGAATCAACAAAGGAGCAAGAGGCAAGAGTCAGCGAGATGAACCATAGGTGATCTCGCCTGCTGTGGTGCGGTGGCTCTCACTTGGTTTCACACATGAAGCAACACCATTCATAGACGCTCTTCGCTTGCATCGTCATATAGTGGTTGAGCGGCACTCGTCACTATATGCTGCGCTCATCGCCGTCGTTCAACCGATGTGTAAAGATAGAAAGATGAGATTTTGAGAGAGAAAGGGTTGGGAGATTAAGAGGGTCGACTGTGGCTGTATAGGTAGAGAAAGAAGAGATTGAGAAATAATTAGGGTTTAGTGGAATAGATGGTAGTGCGGTGAATATGTAAAATAATTTTTATAATATTATTATTAATATTTAAAATTTTAATTATATGTGCTTTTTGAATAAAAAACTTATAACTCTTAAGTATGAATTGATATCTTGAAAACACTAGGGTCCATTTGATTGCAAATGTGGGAAATAGGTGAAAAGAAAATGTTTTACAGAGAATTAATTTGCCTAGAAATTATTTTACTGGGAATTGTAATTAATTGTGTTTGATTGTTATAATTTTTCATGGAAAATATTGAAAGTTTGGTGTCCGTTTGGTTTCGTTTTTTATGAAAATTGTCCATTAAAGTGATAATGTTTTCTACTATTGGGTCTAGAATTTGTTCCAATTGCCAAAAAAAAATTTGAAAAAAAATAACCATGCCGAATACCATTCGTTTGTCTTTGTTTTGCATAAACGAATATCATTCGTTTGGCTTTGGTTTGCATGAAAATTGTTAATAAAAGTGATAAATTTTTTTACTATTGTATCTAGACTTTTTTCCAATTGCAAAAAAAAAAAAAAATGGAAAATTTTTTTCGACCAAAACATCAAGAATTTATTTTCCTAAAAAAGGTGGAAAAAAATTTCCCAAGAAAATTTTGCCTATCAAATACTACAAAAGTTGGAAAATGGACATGGAAAATATGGCGAATCAAACGGAGCCTTAATTCATTTAATTTCCACTTTAGAAATAATATTTTGATGGAGAATGTGTGGTAAAAAAATAAGGAAAAAATTTTAAATTTGTGTGTAATATTATTTTATTGAAAAATGTGTAGTAAAAATTAAGAGAGATAAAAATGCATTTTAAAAATAATTGAGGCAAACAATGACTAAGTTTCTTACTAATTTTAATCACTCAATTAACTAATTTCAGTTACTTCTTACAACATTATTAACTGATTCTAAACCGGTCGTCCGAAATTAGGGCACTGTGTTCAAATTCTATCTCCATGTTAATGTTACAATAAAATGAACGTCTTTTATAACGAACCAATTAAAATTAGAGAGAATTACTGTATTGCGTTCAAATTTTATATCGATACTAACAGAAGTTAGTTGCTCATTTACAAGTTACAACAAAATTAACTGCTTTTAAAACAAACTGTCAAAATTAGAGAGTAGTTACAATATTGTATTCAAGTTTTATCTCGATACAAACCGAAGGTAGTTACCCACTCACGATATGATCAACCTCTTTTAAAACAAACCTAACAAAATTAGAGAAAATTATTGTATAGCGTTGAAATTTTGTTTTAATAATAACATAGATTTGTTGCTCACTCGCAACAAAAACTGCTTTTAAAGCAAACCCATCAATATTAGAGAGAAATTACTGAATTGCATTCAAATTACTAACTAAAGTCAGTTGCTCACATGCAACAAAATTAACTGCATTTAAAACCAACTCATCAAAATTATAGAGAAATTACTATATTTTGTTCCGTTGCTCATTTAGAAGGTGTTTGGTGGGGATTAAAATTAGATTTTTAGTGAATTGTGATAGAAATTTTTGAAATGTATGGTTAAAAAGATGTGGGACCCATGAAGAATATGGTTAATATTGATTGTTTGACTTTGATTTAGATTAAAATCAGATTTTAATCCGACCCAAACATGCTCTTATAACAAAATTGACCACCTTCGAACAAACCTAACAAGCGAGAGAAATTAACTCGATAAAAATCGATTTAGTAGCACCTACACATATCAATTCAAATATTTTCTAGAGCATGTTTTGGTACAAGTATGGTCCGATATGGGAAATAATTAGATGAATACAGATGAGAATCGATTCACCACAACCAGAATTTCAATCCCAATTCAAGTTTTAGGTAGCTATTTGGAGAGGAATTCATTCATATGCATGTTAAAAACATAAATTAGTTGGGTAGGAACCTAAGAGAGAAAAGCAACGACGTCGTGCTTAAGTTGGAGAGAGTAGGGTGGGTGGGTGCGTGGGAGGGAGGCAGGGATCTGGTCAACGGCGTTTGACCATGTTCTGTGGATAAAGACAAAAGTGAAACAGATAGGGTATTATTGTAATTTCGTATATCTGATTTTATTTTAATTTGTTCGGCTATGTCGCTGTTATTGTAATGTCTCCTTCTTTTCACTTCTCTCTCCCTTATATATAAAGCTTCAACTTCTCTGTCTACTTGGAGATATAAAGATAAAAGAATAGAGATAGATTGAGGGATGAGAACGAGGAGAGGGCTGTGTTATCCCAAATTGCATATGTGTAGGGAAAATGATAATAGAGCGGTAAAGAGAAGAGTAGAGTTCGGTACAGAACAAATGGGTTGCCGGAAAAGATTAAAGGTCTTGCCGGAGATGGCCGGAAAGTGTGATTTCTTCGATGCCTTGCCGGACGATCTTGTCCTTTCGATTTTGTGCAAACTCAGTTCCACCGCTGGATCCCCCACCGATTTCACCAACGTTTTGATGACGTATGAATTTTTATCATTCGATTTATTTTAGGATAAAGAAATGATTTTTACCATTGATTTGTTTGCGTTTATCATTGAATTTACTGGGTTGATTTTTCGATGAACAGATGCAAAAGATTAAATGGATTAGGTCTCCATTCGCTGGTTTTATCCAAAGCTTCTCAGAAAATGTTAGCAGTGAAAGCAAAACACTGGTCTGAGTCGGCTCACCGATTCCTCAAATTCTGTGCCGATTCCGGGAATGTTGAAGCCTGTTACACTCTTGGCATGGTATATATAAAACAAGCATTTTATTTAATGATTTTTTTTTTTTGGAAAGATTGCATTTATTGGAAAAAAATATTCATAATAGTAAACTGAAATTTTTTGTATTGTTGGACACAGATTCGATTCTACTGTTTGCAAAATCGAGGAAGCGGGGCGTCTTTGATGGCGAAGGCGGCGATCAGCTCTCACGCGCCGGCTCTTTACTCTCTAGCCGTTATCCAGTTCAACGGCAGTGGTGGCTCAAAGAACGACAAGGATCTCCGCGCCGGTGTAGCGTTGTGTGCACGCGCCGCCTTCCTCGGGCATATCGACGCGCTGAGAGAACTTGGCCACTGCCTGCAAGACGGTTACGGCGTCAAGCAAAACATAGTGGAAGGACGCAGATTTCTCGTTCAAGCCAACGCCCGGGAATTAGCCGCCGTTTTAGCCGCGACACCATCAGCGGCTCCTGCTTCTGGCTCGTGGCTGACATGGAACCCTGTCGAACATCACCGCCACCTGATTGGCGCTGGATGCCCTTTGTTGAGTGATTTTGGATGTAATATCCCTGCGCCGGAGCCTCACCCGGCAAGCCGGTTCTTATCAGAATGGTTTTCGATTCGGGGCGAAAATCCGTGCCCTGGGCTCCGTTTGTGTTCTCATTCGGGCTGCGGGCGACCCGAGACCAGACGGCATGAATTTCGGCGGTGTTCTGCATGCGGAGCCGTGAATTATTGCTCACGAGCTTGCCAGGCGCTGGACTGGAAATTGCGTCACAAGGTGGAGTGCGCACCCGTCGAGAGGTGGGCTGAAGAAGGTGGTGAAAATGAACCTAACGGTGACGGCGGCGACGGCAACGGCTATGAAGCAATGGTGGAGAGTTGAGTTAACGGTAAGAAGTGACGGTAACGTCAGGGAGTATTTGGAAAAGAGATAGATATACTGGGGATGAAAAGAGAAAATAGAAAAGATTTGGGGCCAAATTTTGGGGGGACGATATTTAATTGATTGATCTTTTGATGTGGTCCGTCAATGTATTTTTGTACAATAGAGGAAAATCATCCTAAGTTTACCGTTAAAATTACTCTTTTGGTTTGTTTTTGTTTAGCAGAGCGGATACAAATTGTACATTATCTAAAAAGAAAAATAAAAAATAAAAAAATTATTCATTATATTGTCAGCTTCGATTTAAAATAAAGTATTAGACATCCACATAAAATTCGTGTGTAGTGAGATATATTAGATACTATCAAAAGTAGTAAATGGAAAAAAATTGTCAGGATTATGGTTGTTGGGCATGGTTAGAAAATTCAATTCTATGGAAAATAGACCAATAATTTGTCAGGATTATGGTTGTTTGGTTCGGTTCGATTCCGTTCAATCACCGAAATTTTCAAATTCTAAAAATAAATTTATGCACACCCAAACTCAAAACAACGAGCAAGCAAACTTAAGGTTTTGAAATTTGAAGAGTTATAAAAGACGTTTTGTTGCGTGCTTTTGAATTGAGTTTATTGTGGTGTAAAAGAAGGGGGTACGGGGTGGAGTTTAATCGGTCTATGCGCACTAGTCTTAATATGTAACGAAAAAGAAAATGGGTCAATACTATTTCTTAATTCTTGGCTTTTGGTACAATAATCGAAATCGAACCAAAATCGGTCAATTCCTAGTTTGAGTGCCAAAATCGTTTAAAATTTATGATTCAGTTCATTTAATTTAGGATCTTTTGCCCACCCTTAGATCTAATACCGCAAATCAACTGAGGTATTCAATGTAATTTTCGAATCTTATAAAATAGAATGTTAATACGATAACGAATCCTTTATTTTCAAGAAATCGTTAAATATGCATTGAGGGTTTCAATTAGCATGGAAAATTATGTTTTAATTTACTTATTTGATACATATGATGATGGGCTTTCCCTTGTATTGTAATCTTGAAATGGTGAGTCTTCTTTGTGTTGCTTTGGAACCAAATTATAAGTGGGCGTTCATTTTGTTCAACCTTTTTCCTACCAAAGATTGACAGTGTCACATGAAATGTGGGTCATGAATCAGAATTAATCTTCTTTGAGGAAATTGTACTATTGCTTTCAAGAGTTGTACATACAGAAGAGTACTATTAGGTGAAGAGATGGGATGTGAAGTGTGAATAACCAACCATATTAATGGGGTTTTACTTTGCCTTAACTTAAGGGTAAAGATTAAAGGATCTAAAGAATTTCAACTCGAAACTCATCTTTCAAATTAATAATCTAAAAAGTACTAATCCACCACTTATGACTCGATGAAAATCACAGAAGAGAAACGTGTCAATTTATTCATCTTTTCTCAAACTCATTTTCAATAAAATAATTTTCAACGTGGGCTCATAATTCTTCTTTAATTATAATCACATATTCTTCAATAATATCACTTTTGACATCATCCGTTCTAAAAAAATCTGCATCAAACACGACACGAGAGAAAAAACCATTCGAAAATATATATCTTTTATACATTGTTTTAAGTATTTCTCTTCAAAATCTACAAAATATTAACTCACGAGACATGATTATGCAAGATAAATAAAAGATACGTTAGATGTTTATCTTGTCTAGTCAAATCTAGATCGTATTTTGGTTCTTGACTTTAATGATTTTGACGAGGATTAGTTCGTGATAAACACGTATAGAGTTATTTAAGAAATTAATGGTAGGGTAGGTAAAAGGAGCATATAGGTAACAAAGAAGGGATCCTAGGTTAGTCACATACAATGACAATGTTCTTTTAACTATTGTACTTTATATTGGTCAAAAACTGGGAGACAACAAGAGATTGTAAAATGGGAAAACTAAAAAGAAGAAATTGAAAATGGGGATAAAGGCAAAACAATTGTGAGTGGGTATAAGTGCAATGTCCAAGTGGATTTCAAGGATAATTTTTTTGCTATATATATAAAGAGAGAAATATTATGTAATTTAGAAATTGTTTAGTTTTATTAAATCGTCATATGACTCTTGCAAAATATTTCACTTCAAATTCGTAGACACCAGTTCAAGTTAAGCAATAATACCTGATTGATTTACGAAGTTGGAACACGTGAGAGTCACGTAATGAGCTAATAAAAATTAGACGATTGCCATCATCAAATATTGGTCACGGAAGGTTGATTAGAAACCAAATCATTGGGTTAAGGACCAATGGTGCAAGTTTTTTTTTTTTTTTTTTCTTTCTAAAATCAATTTTTTTTTATTTACAATTTAAATAAATCAGAATTCAAACCTAGGAAGAGAAATAGGTGGTCCAAATTGAAGTCCAATCTCTATTAAAGCTGGTTTTGTAGGTTGGAAGAAATGGGTCAACAGCATATTCCCAACTCCTATAAGTTTTCTGCGTTTAAGCAAAATGCCAAAATTTGATTCAAATGACTCGACTAACCACCATACCAGCATTGAAGCCAAAATTTGATTCAAATGACACGACTGATCACCATACCTGCATTGAAGTCAAAATTGTAACTTGTAAGGAAATTACACTAAGGGTGCGTTTGATTATGAGCATGAAATTTGTCTGGAAATAAAATAAATTTTATGCAATTCAATTATTTAAAACTTATTTGTATGAAAATTATTAATTAAATGCGTTTGATTAATTTAGTTTTCAATCTAAAAAATATTATACTTGTCCATTTTTTATTGATGGATAGATGAGAGAGGGGGATAGAGAGTGAATTACCTAAAAAATAAAAATCACTTCTCCCTAAAAAATAGTTTACTTGTTTTTTAGGAAAATATAGTTACATGATCAAAAGTTGAAAAATATTTTTCATGGAAAAAATTGTCAATCAAACATTCGGAAAGTAGATTTTTGAGTGAAAAATGATATTTTCCATGAAAAATAAAATCAATCAAACATACTCTAATATTTCTCAATTTTTCTTTTTTCCTAAAAAAAAGTATTATTATTAAAGGGAGTACTTCAAGAATATTTAATTTTTATAAGTACTTTCCAACCCAAAAAAAAATAAAAAAAATAACTTTAATAATTTTCAAAGTATCATATAATAGGAAAATTATATTATTAATATTATTTCTTCCGATTGAAATTCAGCTAAATAACTTTAATAATATTCAAAATAAGCATAAAACTATAGATATGAAATTTTTAAAATTAATAAAACGTTATCTTGTCCGTCTCAGCCGAAGTTCTTTAATGCATGGGTTGTAAAATTAATGTTCAGCGACATCTTACCAGAAAAATAGCTGGATTGCCATTTCAATGGTACATGCTATGGACATATTCGATACACGAACAGCGTCTTTACTCCACTAGGTTTGATGTGATTAAGAAAGAGAGACATATAAATAAGTCCCACAAAGTTTTTGAGATTATAAATTGGTGGATACTGTGAAATGTGTGGTTAAAAATGAAGTACGACCAACTTATAATATCCAAAAATCCTCTACATATGATATTTGTTATAGCTAATTATATTTATACCATAATTTGTGTCAACTACATCATAACTTTTGTTCATTTTCACATGCTCTTTACTTTTTATAAGGATAAGAATGCGATGAAAAAAAAGTTAAAGACATAAGGACCGAAACGAGCAAAAATTGGAGACTTTAGTTGCGATTAAAATATAGTACATGATTAATAAAAAAAATGTAATGTGTATATAATTACCAATTTACTATTCAAGCAAATACGAGCTCTTTAGCTTATCTTGAAAAACCATACTTGCAAATAAATTTTTTAAGCCCATATTTGAGCTACATTTTCATTCTTCTACTATTTTTCAACCACACATTCTTCAATAAAATAATATGCAGTTGCGAGGATGTATGCTTATTCAGGATTTCAGGGTGCGGGAACAAGATAGGACCCACAAAGATTAAACATTGGGCACATTTATGGTGTACAATTTCAAATTAGTCGACGACTGCCGTTGAAAATAAGAAAACATACTATTAGCCCAAAGTTGTTCGATTAATTATTGGAAAAATTGTTTCAAACCCTACATTTTAAAGTTTCAATTTCATTAATAGGGTAGTAATTATTTTTTTCTTCACATATCAGGTATATCTACTGTACCCCGCGTCACTCCACCCAACCCACTGCCCCAAATGTCGAGACATTCTCCAAGATTTATCCTGAACAGAGCCGCTATCGACACACATTCTTCACGGGTCTCGTGGTGAAGTACTGGAGGAATGACGATGGATGCGGTAGTCGAGAGTAAAAAGAGTGGCTACGGGTTAGGAGGGAAAAAATACAAGGGAGGCGATGAAGGAGACGTGAAGGCATCTCCAGTGGCATCTGAGGTAAGTTTGGAATGGGTTGATGGAGTTGGCGATGACGCTGTTGAGGTTGCTTGGTGATGGCGCTGCAGTGAACTAGTGATCTGACGATTGTAGATTTGAGATGAGGGATGTGGTAAGATAGACGGGATGACGCTACAGTGCGCGGTGTGACAGCCCAAAAAAAACTAACCAAGAGAAGGATGAATTGATTTTTAAAAAACCTTTTTCAAAAACTAGGCTTAAATCAATCAAGTTAAGAACTCGTTGATCAATTAATACTCACAAGCAAATAAAAGCAAGTAGACCAATTAAATAATAAATATAAATGAAATAACTATAAGTAGAAGGATAGAGAGAATGTAAACGATATAATTGTGGATGTTCGATTCAAAACAATGATCTACGTCCTTCGTTACCAAACTCTCCGACACGAGCAATGCATTTTCACTATATTGATTGACTTATGATACAATCTAACCCTTCACAACTCTTTCGATGACTTACAAATAAGGAACAACGATTCTTATACACTATTGAGTTTTACGGGACCTCAGTATGACCCATAAATTTAAAGATGAATGATTTTACAATTTGAAGTTTATCTCTTAATAAATAATATACATAAATTAAGTACAAAAAGAAAAACATGTTAACACTTAAATGAATAGCAATAATGAAACTCAAGTGTTAGATGAGAAAATTTTGATGAAAAAGATGTTTTTCAAAAGTTGAATCAATCAATAAAAAGTTTTCAAAGTAAATGTTTGAAGAATTAAATAAAATGTAAACTCAAAGAGTTTTACTCAAATATTTCTCACTTTAATACTCTTAAATAATGTTATAATGAATGCAAGAAGTAGATGTATTTATAGAGTTCAAAACGTTAAAAAATCTGTGAGTTCGGATGATTTGTTCGGTTGACCGCCTTTCGTCCGGATGACCAATATAATCATTTGTACAATAAAAATCAAAAGTCAGAAATGTCAAATTTCGGACCGTTGGAGACTTCTAATTGACCTCCTTTTTCGGTCGATCAACCACCCTGCAGCTTCAGTCTTTATACGTTTTGTCCCCATTTGTTTCTATTCGAAGGTTTTGAAAAACATGTTTTTTGAAAAGTATTTTTAACTAACTTTTCAAAATAAAAGATGTTTTTCAAAGTTCAAAAATTATTTTTATATTTGATCAAATCATTGCATTTGAATGACTTTTAATGCACAAAATTACGTTTAATGCATAGAAAGATTTTGAGTTTGAACATTCATTATCAAATATCAAAATATTAGTACATTTACACTTTATCTAAGAAAATCAAGTCCTTGATCTTCCCTCGAAATTTAGCTCTTAAGTTCTTGAATGTGTGACTTTGATCTTGTCCTCATTCATGAGTCCAATTTGAAAAGATAACTTTTGATCTTTTGACGACCATCGATCAATCTTTCATAGTATGTTTTGAAGAACTATAACCACTTAAATTTAACTTGTTATTAAATAAGATTAATTTGTTTGTTATAATCAAAACTTTAATATTATAATAAACTATAGGTCTACAATTTTTCCCCTTTTAATTATGACAAACAAGATGATTTACACAGTAATATTGAAAATATAAGTAATATAAATCTTAAATTTTGCATGTAATCCATATATTCTTCGTATCTTTTACAATCAAATAGCCATTCACTTTAAAGCCATTCACATGTAATTCATATATTTCATCTATCTTTTACAAACCAATAGCCATTTACTTTAAAACATATGTTTATCAAGGTAAGCATTTTGATCATATCCATCTATCATCGCATTTTCATCAAGCATATTATCTCATATCTTTTCACCATTTTGTCATAAACAAAAAGATATAACATTTAAGGTCAAAACACAATCATAGGAAACAATATAGGATATCGCATACATAGGCAAGGCAAAGCATAAATTTTCGAAAGGTAAGGATACAAAGAGGTTAGATCAATAGAGAAGAAGAGGAAAGTGAAAGAAATGAGTGAAAAATAAGGGTTCGAAGTGTCTAAAAAAGGAAAAAAAAAGTGACAATCCGGTCAACTACTGGAACCGTTCAGTCGATCAGACATTTTTTTTTTTGGTTTCTGTATGAAAACGTTTTGGTTTTTCGGTCGACCATTTTCGATGGTCCAACAGAATTTTTGTTAACATCGTACTAAACGAAATATATAATAAATAGTGAACAATACTAAAAAAATCAAGTAAGAATACGTAATATAAATTTAATTTAACCATGTATTTCGAACTCATCAATAATGCCCAAACCCCATAGAATATGAGAGAATCGTGATAGCCCAAGAATAACTAACCCAGAGGGAGGTAAATTTGTTTTTAAGACTTTTTCGAAAAATTAATCTAAATTCAAGTAAGTAAAGACTAGATCGATTAATTCAAATAATATGCACAAATATAAAAACGATAAGTAAAAGGAAGAGATGATGCAAATATACAAATATAAAAACGATAAATAAACGAGAGAGATGATGCAAAAGATATAATTGTGGAGGTTCGATCTAAAGTAATGATCTACATCCTCCGTTACCAAGCTCTCCGGTACGAGCAAGAACTTTCCACTATATCAATTGAGTTATGGTGCAATCCAATCCTTTACAACGCTTCCATTGACTTATAAATAAGGATCACCGATCTTTATACAATATTGAGCTTTATGGTACCTCAATACGACCCATTATTGAGCTTTCACGGGACCTCAATATGGCCCACACGGTGACTTACAACAAGGAGCAGTGATCCTTATACAATGTTGATCTTTAAGGGATTTTAACACGACCCACACTTTATCAAAGTGATTTTACAGTGGAATATATCTCTTGATAAATAATACAAACAAGTTAAGTGCTAAGAGAGACTAACACTTCAATGAATAGTAATAAATGATAGCTCAAGTGTTAGTTGAAAAACTTTGATGAATATGATAATAAAAAAAATTAGATTTAATTAATCAAAGTATTTCAATGAGAAAATGAAGAATAAATAAATGCAATGTAGATTAAAAAAATCGTCTCAAGATATATCTCTCTTTTAATGAATAATTGCAATAAATTTAGTACAAAGAGAGAAATAAGAAACTTTGATAAATATGACGATTTTACAAGTTTGATTCAATTAATCAAAGTTTTCTATATGAAGAAGTAGAAAATTTTATGCGATGTAAGTGTAAAGATTTTCTTCAAAAATATATTTCTCTTTTAAGATTGATATAAATAAATTAAGCATAAAAGAATAATCGTAATAAAATAAGTACCAAAAGAGAGTTGAAAAACTTTAATGAATATTATTATTTTACAAGTTTGATTCAATTAATCAAAGTTTTCAATATGAATAAGTGAACTCAAAGAGAAATGAAAATTTTTGATGAGAGAAATGATTCAAGAAGTTTGATTCAACAATTAAGATTTTTATTATGAAGAAATAAATGAAATGAATGTAAAAGTGTGAATTCAAAAAAGATATTTGAAAAGAAAGCTCTCTTCTAGTTGTATTATGAATGTAAAGTGAATTGATATTTATAGCAATCAAAATGCCAAACCAATCGGATGTCCGTCACTGAACCAGATGACTGAATTAGTCGTGCGTCAGAAATCATAACGGTTAAAAATTTGACTGTTGGACCAACCGGACGTCCACCTATCAACCGAACATCCGCGTTGACTTTGATTTATTATTATTATTATTATTTGGGAAAAATTTGGGCTTTTGAAGAACGTTTTCAATTTATCTTTCAAGGTAAGTAATATTGTAAAAATTTAAACACCAAACTGAAACACTTACCTTTTTAAAAAATAATTTTTTATGCAAGTATTATTATGAAATAATCTTTTCGTGCATAAGACGATTTTTGAACTTTTATCATTCATTGCTAAATATCGAAGCATTAGTACCTTTATATTTGAATTAAGAAATCTAGATTTTGATCTTGATTCGAAATTTGCCTCTTAAACTTCTCGTCTTGATCTTTCTTTTACATCGTCTCTCATGCTCTTGATATTGCTTTTTTCTTGACGTTTGTCTTTTAAGCTCTGGTATCAAATGATTTGACTTGCATGCTTAACTTCCACTTTGATCTTTATTTCGAGTCCGATTTATAATATGTTG
>CAIGRT010127665.1:0-20550 GCA_903798405.1 Fraxinus platypoda
AAGTCATAACATTTGCTACAATTGATCATTTCGTACGCCATTAACGACGTAGAAACTAGACCGTGACCACTTCAAAATGGTATTAAGAATGCAATATTTCGATTTCGTTACACATCCCATAATGACTTCGAAAATTGAAACAAGAACATAGAAAATTTAATGGTGAAAAAAAAGGAGGAAAGTTGGAGGTCACGTAACCTCAAGGCCACCCCCTCCGTCCGCCCCTGGTTTCACTGGATGCTGTAGCCTGTAGGGTGAAAAAGTGGCCAAGTAAAGCCTTTTCCCCCATAAATTTGGAATCGATCTTTATTTGTTGTTGCGTTCTGCCCATTTTAAATCTACATAAAAGCCAAAACAATCAAATCTATAGGGCGCCACCAATTGGAGGGCGAGCTGACCCCTCGTCAGCCGCCCTCCAATTGCAGGGCACCACATTGACGCCCTGTTTTAGGGCCTGACTTTGAGCCTGGACCAGAAGCACGACACTTTTGATATACTCCTATATTTTCTGATATGTTTTATCGAGATGTTGTCATTCTTAAGAATGAGAATCCTTTTAAATATTTGTAAAACATATTTCAACAAACATCTTATCGTACTCTATCCTCATTCCAAGACAATTAACTAATTTAACGATATGAATTTGCCAAATCTATCAATTTTCTGCTTAGTCCTGTAATATCAACGACAAATAATAAAAGGAAATATCTCTAGTCCCATCGCGCTAAAATAAAATAACAAAAGTATTCCTCGCAAACCCGTCTTTCGGACACGTTACCAAACAATACAGTTTAAATCTAAAACTGTTTCTTTGGTCATGTCCCAAAGGCATTCAAATTGGAAATGGCATTCATGTCCCTTTCCAGCCATGTCCTGAAGAACCATATTTGTCTACTTCAAGGCACAAAGATATCACTACAAAAGCAGCAAACTAACACTTCTACGAAAGTAAGAATCAAAAAAAAGTTTTGCATTTACTATTTATTAGGAAATACACTGCAAAATCCGTAACTAAGGACGGCTTCTTTAGTTTCAACATATCAAGTGCTCGGTTTATAACTCATGCATCATTACAAGTTTTTATATCGAGATTTTCAATGTAAAAGAAAGGAAAAAGGGCACTAAAAAGATTTATAGAAAGTCATCAAAGATTAAATACTATCTCTCACTTTTTCAAAAGCGAACTGTGAACTAAAAAACTTCTCTGGTTTGATGATTAGTTTGATCTTCCACCTGGTTAAAATAATCTGCCTTGGACAAACAGATAAGCACTTGGACCAACCACAAATGGATGCCAATTTGAATTTCATCTACCAATCTGAGCACGTGGTTCTCGTCTTAGCCAGACGGAATAACTCCCATCAAACAACGCGAGGTTCTTTATGGTTCATTCACGACATTATTGAAATATACCTTTTCGGTTTGTGTCCCCGCTAACGAGAATGTATTGGCAAACACTTAAGGTGGAAATTTGATTAGAAGTGATCATTCCGCTTGTGGCAATAAAAAGCTGAAGCCCGAGTTCTCGCGAATAAGTGGTGGTGGTTCAATGTCTGAAATATCAAATCGATCCATTGATTTGGAAAGGTCGTCCACTGAGAAAGGTATGCTGCAATATTGAATGGAGATTAAGTTATAAACAACTAAAGAAAAAAATTCCAACTTAACAAAGTCAAGAGAATATAAAATGCAACAGCATAAATAGGATGCGAAACATTTTATGTTCAACCTTGAGTCGTCATCTAGCAGGAACGAACTGCTGACGGCGTTGTTTGAATCCTCAGTCATTAATACCCTCATGTTAGATATAACCTGTGAATGAGAGTCAACAAAGACAAAATTACTGATTAATATACTCTGCCTTGTCAATCTCCATATACAGGTTTCTAACACCGACAACATACGAAATTTTTGCGGTGAAGTGATTATGCAAGTGAGTGAGTGGTGAACAACATAAATATAGAGTTAGGTGATCCCCATTAAGAAGAAACATCCTATAATCTTTCCATCCAAGGAAGTGTATAAAAAGTACCAATGAGAAGTCACAGTATCTGATCATACTGTTCAAAACTAAATTGAAATAAATGTGTTCTGTCTCTCTCTCACACACACATTTTATTTGACACGGTACCAAAGCAAGTGGAGTTTAAGTCTCGCCATCACTCATTTATAAAAATTGTGCACCTATGAAGTCTTTGGTAAAAGATGAATGTCCTGCATGAAAGGGGCAAGTTGAAGACTAAATTTAAATAAATAAATGTATCCCCTCTCTAATTGCATAAGCTTTTTAATGGGGCACGTTCAATACATATCATTAATAGCAGTTGAAGGTTACATGTTAACTTTTTATATTGTAATTTTTATCAGATAATATGTTCATAATTCACAGCATGTTTATAAAACATCAATTAGAACTTACATCTTGGGAAAGGCTGTGCGTGCCATATTTGTCATCCCAGTACATGGTACTGATTCTGTAGAGCTGCTGAACGCTGAGCACCTGTAGATTACAGAGAATTTGTGAGCAAGAAATATGCGGATTTCAGAGCAATGATTATTTAAGAAAAGTATGTATAACTTCTTACGGGGCATAAATCATGACTTATTTCATCCAGAGTCTTCTTTGGCTTCTGATGTATGACCTGTTTCAGTAATCAGAAGGTTCAAAATGATTATTAAGCCTTACAACTTTGGAGTAATGAATGATTATATTCTCAAATCTTTATTATTTATTTCTTTGTAAGAGTTTTATTTGATTAGCACTAAGAGGGGACACTCGTGCACTTGTCAAAAACTTGCATGAATTCAGAAGTGACAACACTGTGTATTCATTTAACAACCGAGGTTATGTTTGCTATGCAGTATTGAGTCTATTGACCAGACTAGACAATACAATTAACAAGATTTCAAGTTTTTTGTTTCTAGTATGCTCCAATGATATCCAGTCCTAACCAAGCATACCATAAAAGAAAGGGAACTGCATTTTCCCAAAAATAATCTTATTTTGTAAAAGCAAGAATTAGCCAAATCGCTTGTGTTACACTAACTCATTTGCTTCATAAATTTCCTCGTTCCATGTACTTTTTTTCCCATTGCCCATTTGTTAGTGCATGATTCCATCTATGGTATGCATGGATACCTTGGGTGAAGGACAAAAATATTTGGCGGACAATTTGCTCTGTTTTCTATTTAACACTAGCAATAGGAATGTTTTTATCAAGTGACTGGAAGAAATGGGAACCATACCAGAAACCCAATAGCTTGTCTTATATGCTTGAGCTCATCCCAAGAGGAACCTGTATACTGGAGTATGCTTCCAATTTAGTAGGTATATAAAAAGTGAGCAATATCATAAATTCGCTAAACGAAATACCTCTTCAGTCGCCTTGTAACACCAATGTTCCAGTTCAGCTAATCCAGCCTTGACGTATTCACCATTGCTGAATGAGCAGCATTCTCGTCTTAGTAAAAGGCTGTAACAAGGAAAACAACATTAGTCTCTTAGACTGATGGATGAGTGTCCATAGGATATGCGCATGAGTCTATGCCTGAAATGTAATACCTGTTAAATAGCTGCACATTGACGAAAGAAAATATTTGTGTGAACACCTTTCGAACCAAAAATGGAGGTACCTGAAGATAGATATTCAATAAATTATGTCAACAGCATACCAAAAATTGAACGTAAATAAAGATATAAAAGAATATGTGATATTGAGAAGTCAATATCATTAAAGGTAAAACTAAAATTTCATCGAAATTCTCATTGGTAACAAACTAGTTCATGAAACAACATAAATCTGTACTTTTGATGAATAACTACAGACTTTGGAGGTCGACCAAATTTGTATGCGTATATGCACACAGATTTCATCAACTTCAACGCCAGAAGGCAGATTACAATTGACAAGGTAATTCTGCAGGTTAATAATATTGATTTCATTAATCAAAATTATGTCATTCAATAAATATGACCAACAAGATAGGAATTCAGTACCATACATCTATACAAGCACAAAGCGAAATGGTAATATCATTCTTACATGGTTCGCTTTTAATATGTTCAAAAAATTCGCCAGGCTCTTTACAATTCCTTGCCAGTGAGCAATTAAAATCTCCTGTGCTGCAGCATTTGCTAGTGTGCGGGCTGTTCCTTTAATTAAGTTTGCTCTGGATATTCTTGGAGCCTATACCATTAAATTCCCACAAAGCAAGTGAGGTAGTAAATGAGAAAATGAAAACTGAACTCCATTGTCAGCTTTTCTGAAATGTGCTGACTTGTTAAGTTCAATCAGAAATACCTGAATGCATAACCCCAGCAGTGGAGAAATTTCTTTTTTCAAATTATCACGGATCATTCCATATATTTTCTCCACATATGCAGTCAGCTGCTGTTTAAAAAGTAATGCAGGGTATTTGGCTTCTACTTGAAGTGAGGTACCGACCGAATCATCATTTAGTAAAGAAAGATTAACGCCTTGAGGGGTGCTGCGGAAACTCTGGGATAAAGAAGGTTATGGTTAAAAAATGTTTATGAAAAACAAATATGAGCATGTTTGGCAAGCTGTGTTTGTGTTGAAGTAAATAAATAAGTGTTTAAAAATTAATTTTTTTATTGATCAAACTTGAAAATGAGCAGATTTACTTATTTTGATAGTAAGGTAAGAGTTACTTCATAAAAAAATGTACATTTCCTTTAAAATAAGATAGAGTAACTAAAGCAAACATGTTTGGAACTAATAAGTAACTTCTTTTAAGTTTAGCCAAACATGGTTTGAAATGAAATTTTTATTTACCTGAGTCATTCTTCCAAATAGAGTGGCTGATGGCGATCGCCGATGTTGTGGTGTTGCACCAGCACCTCCTCCAGCTTTCATTGTGCGTTGCAACATCAACAACAAAGTTGATGCATTGGATAACCAGTAAGCCAACACATCATTATTGTCTTGAGTCTTCAATTCAAAAGTTGGTAAAGTTATAAAGGCCTGTTAAGCTAAATAAAACCAGTAAGCGGATTTGCAGAACATGCATTTAGATGCTATGATTCCTACCTCAATAGCAACACCAATGGTTTGTATTATCCTGTCAAAAATGCTTGTTCTCTCAGCCTCAAAAGAATGCCACTGCCGAAGGCATTTGTAGATAATGCAAGCAGCAACAGGTCTGCCTTTAGAAAAGCCTAAATGCTGTGCAACACATCGTATCAGTAAATCTTGATACTCTTGTTGCTTCTCATTGAGTGATTTTTGAGGTCTGTCGTCCATATCTGATTGATCTCTAGCATTCATTGAAGTACTATACAAGTCCTATTACAATATTTTCAAGGTATAAGCATTCTCGGACTGCATCTATAATAGAGTTAATTGTATCATAAATGTATTTTACTTACAACATTTGTCTTTGAGCTTTCTACCCTCTGCACATCACGAGAACAAAGAAGAGAGGTAAGTAACCCGATAACATGTTTGCGGTCATATTTATTGAAACTATTAGCTCTACAATACCTGCATAATTGACCTTGAACTTCTGGATATCAATTTATTGTTCTGAGCCATGGCTAGAGCCTGCTGGCGAAGAACTTTATTTTCTGATTCTAAGTTGGTGAGCTTCTGTTCAAGCCTATTAAAAGGACAAGATTTCCATTAACTGTACCCTGTGAAATGTTTAAGCAGAAGTTTCCATTTTGTAGCACAGAGATAAAAAAGGATAACTAAGAAACCAAGTAGATGGCTATCCACAACTAATATAAGAAACATTATAGTTTCATGTTACTCAGAAAGGACCGAGTAAATAAAAATGAAAATTGTGAAAGCGAAAAAAATATATACAAGACTAATAAGGAACAGATCTCAGAATTTCTGATAATTCATTCTTCGGTATGTTACTAATGCATACCATTTTCACAAGTACAGATGAAATTTCAGTTAGAAGAGATTAGTAAAGTATAAATATTACTTTCCCTGATGACAATGTACAAAAAGTTAGGATGTAGTTAACAAGGCTAGAAAAGCATGTGGCATTAAATGATTTCAATACTCACAGAATTTATTTAATTAATATAATTTGAACAAGGAAATGAAAGCTTTCTCCTTTTCCCATATTAGTTTTTAAGCTTTTCTTCCTCATCGATGGTGCTTGTCACTGAAAGCTAATTAGAAAATAATTACTTAATACGAATATAATATATTAATAACTAGTCGCAACATCGGATTATAGTTTTTTTTCCTCTTGCATCATTATTGATAGAATTCCAAATAGGACTTCCCATTGATTCAATAGAAGATGAACAAAACAATAGGACCAATTACAAAGCGAACAACACCTTTGTGGAAGGTTTCTGTTAGAAGAGCCTTTTACCTTTTTCTTATCTCGATACAGCTAAGACACGTGCTTTTGTAAGAGAAAGGAAAGAAAGGAATAGTATGTTGTATGCCAATGGATCAATAGAGCAGTACTCCAGCTCAGAACTTGACATAACCTAATACGAATTAACATCCATAAACCAGTTCTTTCTTTGACATGTGAAATCATAAGACCCAGTAGCTAGTAGCACATTCATCTTAATGAATATGGGGCTACAGCATTCTCAGAATCCTATTATAAATACAGTTTTAAATTGATATGCCATTGGAGGACTACTTCATCTGTAAATAAAACTTGAGCGACTTTCAAAATCTAAATTGGTCAGAAAATATTCAACCACAGCCATGAAATTTTTCTAGCTAAACCACCAACAAAAAAGCAAAAAGATCAGGATCATTCATAATTGATGAATTGTTCTTTCTAGAGAGAGTTTATGGATGTGCTCCTGTTGCCAGTGTTCACATTTCTAGAATGTCAAAAGGTTATTTGAAATTTACCTTACAGTAGGTATACAATAGGAAGCAACTAAGGGGGATAGTTCTTCACCTTTATTCTATCAATTGACTCCTCCGGAACTTGACCAAAACAAATCATGGAAAGAGAGGAGGATTCATAAACTTTGTTCAATGCCCATTGTTGACCTTGTGGTTTAAGTTGAGATTTTAGAAGTCCATCTTGGTCTTAACCATAGGTCACTATATTTCACCTTTCGTACTTTGTCCTAGAAATGAATCAGGATCCTCATATACAGTCTTCAAGATGATTCAAAACATTTTGGAAGGAATGACCCTCAACTAATGATAGAAAAAATAGCAAATTACATCTTGGAAACTTATGATTCATTATCGTGTATGGCGTGAGAGTCAATAAATGGGGGTCGTCACTTATGGCCTTTCGTTGCTGACGTAGAATAAGTGCAACTTCAATTAAATAAATGATGACCACCATTATTGACTGCTACATCCTTGATTTCCATCAACCTAAGTGATGGAATTGGACGGAACTATATGATTCAAATCAATTGAAGTATAGTTAGATTAACACTAGAGTAAGCCTACATTTGGCTTTCATTCCATATTACTTAAATTCTACCTTTTCTTTCCAATCAAAATCAAACTTTAATCTCAACCAACATTCAAAATTACTACTCATTATTATTCACATGTTCCATGGTCCCCACTACTATTTCTTCTAAAAAGTTACTAATAATCAATCCCGAATAAAGGCTAAAAGTATAGTTTTGCGAATGGAAATTTAACACATAACTATTTAACAACCTATCTGCGGAATACGAACAAGAAGGATATAAAGGAAGGCACAGTAAGAACTGATGAGAAGATACATGCCTATTAAGAAAATCTGACGGAATCTGAAATTCAAAATCTTACCAACGGTTGAAGAGATGGAAGAAGAAAAGCTGACATGAGAGGATCAGGTGACGATGATGCTTTATGCTGGCCGTCCACTGGTACTGATGTGGGAGGGGGACTAACATCTTTCTTCCGTGGACATTTACTTAGAAAGCTAGCCAACTATTACGAGGGACCGCAAGATAACAAAAACGAACCACCGGATAAAATATATTAAAAAAAAAAAAAAATGGCCTACTAGACACACCGAGTGATCATCTTAGAAATTTAACAAGCTCGAATCTAAGCTTAATCCCAAACTGATATGTTTTGAACCAAAGTTATCTTCTTTTTTTCTATAAAATATATGTGCAGATTTACGTACAAATATTCTAATTAGCATCATAGTCATAGAAAAGGGAATAAAATTTCTAATTCACATTATGAATTCATCTCAAATTGAAGTTATAATTGCACTCAATCAAGCCAATGCAAGTGGTATATTAGAATTGGAAAATGAATGTAATGCTATGTATTATGGAAAAAATATTATAAAAGCTGATGTTTGCAATTTTTATATACACATAATTTGTACAAGACAGGACAAAGGTGACATTCTATGTGAACTGACGTACGTACTAAAATGTCAAAATGTTAATATCTAGATAACTACCTCAAGCTAGGACAGAAATAGATACAACAAATGGAAAGAGAAACTTGCATCAGAAGAAGTCATCGAATGCCCCCTCCCGGTCACTTTCCCAGTGTTCGGTTCCTGCACAAGCCAACCATCAAGAGAAAAGAAATGTATAATAGAGTTTCTTATTGTAAACTTGCTAAAACAAAAGTGAATTGAGAGTTGGAACAAATATGTTTTTAGTAAGAGGATCACGGACTTTCTCTACAAGCCTTTTTCTCAGGGGCTATGCTGTACATGTTAGCATATGTACTGTCTACTGGGGGTTAGACCCCAACGTGGATTTAATTCACATCCCTAGCACTCTGAATCCAAGACCTAATACAACTTAAGTTCCTCTTCCTGAGGGGAGGTTTAAGGTTCAAATCGCTCAAGACGCGAATTAAATCTATGTTGGGGTCTAACTCCTATTGGACAGTATGTATGCTAACGATGAATGGAGTAGCCCTTGAGCGAAAGGCCTTGGGAGAAAGTCTGTGGTCATTACAATAACAAGACTAAAATGGGACAAATGGTTAAGTGGAAAGCTTTTTAATCTTGGTAGTGAGAATAAAAAGTTGGTGGATCAAATGCTAATTTGCGAATGTCAAGAGAGTTTTAATTGTATATGGGGGACTCTTAAGAAAACTAGACTGACCTGAGTTTTCAGCTGCAGAAAGATCCTGAACTATGAGCTGGAAAGCACCAGGATTGAAGGAAGAAAGATTTGTTGGAGTTGTAACAGGAGCTGGAAAGGTGAAATCTGAGTCACTAGACATAGTATCAGAAGAAGTAGATGTATCATCATCATCATCTCTAGCAACGAGTCTGGAAGTTGAACTCAAGTTGGTTGGGGCACATAAAATCATTTTCAGCTCCGAAAATTGTCCTGACATGCTATATATCATCCTGAGGCACACTAGATCATATCTTATATTAGTCAAATGACAACAATGTTTAAAAAGGAAAATGGGGTAGCTTTTTTCCCTTGCGAGTCGAGGCCAAAGCTTCGAGGCATTTTGAGGCAAATGCCCCACCACAAACGAATAAAATAAGTCAAAAAAATTAAAAGCTACAAAAACAAACCATTAATAAAATACAAACAATTTTGAAAATTCATAATACAATAATTTAAAGTGTAACTCGCACACAACAACGCCAAAGAAATCAAAATCGTTATATAGTATATTATAAAGGGTGGTTTGGTCTTTTCCATTGCTACGGTTACAGTCTAGGATTTTATAGTCTATTTGTTGTTGTTTGTAATTGTGAGTGATGCTGAAAAATTTCACTTTGGTAGTACTATACGTACTGCTTCATGTTGATGGATGAGAATCGCTACGGAGGCTCTCGGTGGTTCTATGTAGCTGCTAGAGGCAGCAAAATTTTTGTAGCTAATAAGAATAGTTCAGTAATTCCAGGGAAGATGAGGGTTGTTTGGGTCATTAAGATGTATGACATAGATGGTAAAGGATCATATTTTTACCACAAAAAGTACTTGCTGAAAAATAATGATGATGGCAAAATTGGTTGTTATTGAAGTCAGTCTTTGATGAATATATGGAGGAATCTTGGCATATAGGTTTGTCCAAGCTGAGATTTTGGATTTTATTGATGTTTCAACTTTTGTTTAAAATTTGCATTCAGGCAATTTAAAATTTGTTTGATTTTAGATTTAGGTAATTTAATAATTTGGAATTTGCTTTCCCTGATTTGGTTTTGGGTTGTTTCGGATCTATGTGTACGGGAATGTGGTTTGTTTTGTTTGTAGTTAATCTGGAATTACGTAATTTGGAATTCCGAATTCGGAATTTGGTAATTACATCTACTTGATGTGGAAATTCGGTAATTGGAATTTGGTATTTGTATCCCGTTGATATGGATTTTAGAATTTGATAGTTGCATTCGGTTGATATAGATTATGATATTTGATATTTGCATCCAATTTATCAGGATTTGGGTAGTTTGAATATACGTTCGTTTAGTTTGATTATTTGGATATGTTTAGGTTGGTGGTACTTGGAATATGCATTCGTAGAGAATTCTAGAGGGCTTATCCTAATCATTGGATAGGATGAATTATCCGAAGAGAGGTCCAAGTAAAGACGGCTATAGAATCAATAATTCTTAAAGCAAAGCAAAAAGTTGATTTTTAAAATGCAAGTGAGGGGAATGAGGCGGTAGCGATCTTCATCCGTGTGTGACGAGGTCAGGTTACCTATAATGTCATAAAAGAATGTATTAAACTCTTAACTATAGATGGAGAGAATTAAATAACTTTTGTAGCTCGTATAGGCAGCCCTATATGTGAAAAATAAATTTGATCGAAGAGAATAATTAAATAATAACTATATGACATCATCTAACAGTTTAAACTTTTAGATCAAGTGGTTCAATGTAGTATTGAAAGTAAAGTCTTAAGCCATCCATTTAAATAAATTTGGAGTGTGTTAAGCATTGATGGGGGAAAATACCCCGTGTGAGTGAGAGTGTTGAAGATAATGTTTATATATAACAATGTTCTCATATCTAATAGTTTAAGTTCTTAGATCAAGTGGTTTAACAAAATCAAATAGATAAGAGTTATTCAGAACAAAAACATGAAAGATGACAATAAGCCAATCACAAGGATAATCAAGAAGATGCTAACAAGAATTATGCTACCTGTTCAATGATTCCTGAAGTTGATGAACTCGTTTTTCAGTTTCTTCTAACTTTTGACTCTTTTCATTGCTTGATTCTAGGACTTCAGCAGCTTTTCTTTCAGAAGTATCAGCTCTTTCTTTTTCAGATTGCAACAATTCCTATGAATTTGAAGACCATATATAGCTTTGAGGAATACTACTAGAGTATGCTAAATGGGATTAAATAGGGAGAGGGAATAACATCAAGTTTAACTTGCATTACCTTCAAGTTCTCAACTTCTGCAGTTAGAGCGTCAATTTTCTCTGTATCTTCTACTGGAACGGGAGTTTCTTGGACGATTGAGGAGGCCTCTTCAATTGCTTTCTGAGCGGCCTCACGTTCTTTGAGAAGTAATGCATTTGTATCGTCCACTTTGCTTTGCATAGCTTGCAATGACTGCTGCAACTTTGCAATTTCCTGTCCCTTTGCCTCCTCCAAGTCAGTCTGTGCACAGATACTCAATTTTGGTAATAAGCAAAAAGCAAGCTACTTGACTACGTAACACTAAAGTTCGGCCTATCTGATGATGCCTCCATGATTCAGTTGATAAAAATGTGTGGAAGACCATTAAAAACTACACAACCCACTTCACAAAACTATCCTGGCATTGTAACATGCTCGATTTTACAACATTTAATAATATACTTGTACATACCCTCAAACGTTTTTCCAGCTGTAAACGCAGTGTAAGGTCTTCCACCTGTTTTTCAAGCTTATCCTTTGCTTCTTTTAGTGCACCTGTTTCTCTTGAAGCCTACACATTTTAAAATGTTTATCAGAACTGTGTGATAAAAAGAATTTTCAGGGATGAAAAATTCACATAGTAAATATTTTCTGTAATCTGAGTAAAGGTAGTAAATCTAAAACACATAATCTCCTTTCATTCAACCTACAATATGCATTCACTTGAAAAATCTATATCATCACAATCCCACCCAACAGTCCATATGCTTTACCTAACTGGCAAAATTCAAATGTAATTGTATCCAACGACAGCATAAGACACTGTTATGCTATAGGCATATGCATATCCCAATATTCTGTATAAGTAATGAGAACAGCATCTAAATTAAACCATTGCATCAAATTCTATCATTGCATACACTAGCATTGCAAATGTTGAGAGACTGATAGTTTATAGGTATACAACAGTTTTACTGCTCGTATTGTAAGAACAGATCCACCTACCATCTTTAGTTTCCGAAGCTCTTTCCTTGCAACTCTTCCCCTCCATCTGCATTGCGTCACAATCGATGCCCTTATGAGTCTCTTGTAGTACGCAAAAGCTCTATGACTGCGCCAGTGAGCCTGAAAATATCATTTTCGTTAAGGACAGGACATCGATTAGCCCAGACATTTTGACCAAAAGAATAGTCAGTCACCTGTATAATAGTTGCAGCTTTGGTTTGATTTTTATATCTGAACTCTTTGTGAGCAGCCATTGCCCGAATCCCTGTCTGCAGTATGACAACTGAGTATTTGAGTGATGTGTAGTTCTTCCTGGCCAAATGTCCTCTCAAACTTGTCTGGATTTTGAGAGAAGCAGCTTCCCTTTTCATACGATCAAATACTCTGCAAGCAAGTCTTCCTGATACTCACGGAAAAAGAATGGTCAATCCAAATGAGATACGCATTACGGATATATGATGGAAATCCTATCAATCAAGATTAAGCCAGCAAAAAGCTGTATGCATTATATAAACTAGAACGTTTAAGTCAGCAAAAGAGTACAAAAGGAGCAACAGGTAACTTAGGGTGTGTTTGTCTCCCATTAATGGGAGGAAAATAGAGTAATGAATAGTATTTTTTGGAGAATGTGTGGTTGAAAATTAAAATAACTTTATTGGTTTGTGTGTAGAATATTTTATTAGGTGAATGTGTGGTGGGGAATCTTACTGTAGGAAACAAATCTCCCATTATTGGGAGAAAATTAGTGTAATGAATAATATTTTCTGAAGAATGTGTGGTTGAAAATTAAAGTAACTTTATTGGTTTGCGTGTAGAATATTTTATTGGGTAAATGTGTGGTGGGGAATCTTACTGTAGGAAACAATTTTTTGGAATAATGGTAGACAAACATGAGCTTAATGTAAATTTCTAAATATTCAACAAGTCAAAATGTTTAATAACAAACCTCTACATAGGGACTGTAAGCAAATTGCTGACTTCTGCAAAGCAAGAAAATGTGTCCGAGCAATGTGAGTTCTAATCTTCCTTTGAATTATCTTTGCTGCATTACTAAGTTTGAGTGCTCTACGGGCATCTAGCTCAGCCATCTGACCAGCTCTGAGGAAGATCTTTGTTTTTCCGATCTGTAATCATTGAAGACAACGTTTATAGTATATCTAGATTAAAAAAATAGCAAACTATTACGAAGTAAGAGGATATCAAATAAAAGATAGCATATGACAATTATATAATTGTCACATAAATGAGAAAATACATCTTTTTCCCTTCCCTGCCCCGTTTTGGAGGGAGAAAGCATACTGTGTCGGGCCAAAATGTTTAATTTTGAATCAAGAAGATAATAAATGGAACACTAAAAACATTGAAGTACAGTTATTGTACAGCGAGATGATTTTAATTGCTATTTGTATGCTCTCACGGAAAGAAAATATATATCAGGGCAAACTGAATAATTATAGATTTCTTTGCTTGATACTTAATAAATAAAACAAGAATTTTGTCAGCGGCAAGACGAAATTAGCATCACCTGAGCCCCAGCAAGACCCATTTTCTCCAAAAGCTTTTTGCATGCTGTTTTTTCATCAGTGCTGCTTATATTATACGATAAAGAAGGTGTAAGTTCAGCAGATTAGTAACACCCAAAACATTGTTGAACATAAAGATGCACTTACTTCCCTTCCAAGACCTCAGGAGCAAGAAGACTGAATCTATTAAGAAATTCATAAAACGACTTGCGAGTTGGGTAACCGGCACAACTGATTCTAATTGCCTCCAACACACCCTGTTAGTTGACCAAAAATAAATTAAAAAATTAACTGATTAAGCAATCAATGAATTACAAATGATGGGAAAACTCAGTAGCTGCATCTTAATCGTACTCACACCACAACGTAGCTGCTGCATGATATTGACATTCTCAAAAATAGCAGGTTTAAGTTGGTTATTAGGTTTCACACATCTGATGTAGTGAGGTTCTGTGGAATTCAGTGTCTCCAACAATTGTTGAAGTTGTAGCTGCACCAGTTAATCAAAACATCAGTTTCGATCTTCTTCACCATTAAGGATCTCATATGCTCAAACCTTTGGCAATGTGCACCTTGATAATCTCTTTCTAGAAGAACCCAATGCATTGAGCTGTTAGAAAATATATTAAAAGTACCTTAAAACGAGAACCTATTGATGAAAACTTAGAAGACTTGTTCGAAGATTTGGTTGACTCCTCTGGGATTGGAGGAAAAAGGCCCGCTACAAATGAACATTTGGAAGCACATAACAAATCTTGATGTTCAGGAACTACGTAATCTTTGTTTTTATCCAAAAATTGATCAGACTGGTATTGAACCTGGAAGGAGAAAAAGGGATGAAAATCTTCAATGCACCAAAAGACCAAACTAGAAACACCTAACTGGACTAACAACAGAGTATGTAATTTAGATTACCTCCCCAGCATAATGAGCAACTGTAAAATCGGTACGGGACAATTTTGGTTTGACAAAACGCTTGTGGGATTTGAACGTCTGATAAAGCTTTTGTGAAAATGTTTCATGAGTTGACTTGGGAAACATGCTGGAAACAGAACAAGAAAGAAAAAAAGATTCATTACAAAGAAACATAATTTTTGTTGTTGTAATGTGAAGTATAAAATCAAATATGCTTTGCTAGCTATGTGTAAGCATACAAGTAAAAGTTCCCACATTAAATTGCACATTAAGAATGTATAGTTACTAAATTATAGATTCTACCAGGCCTCATCAAGAAGAGCAACAATCCCTCCAGGTTTCTGCAAAATCCAGGCAAAAACAGTAGTATAAAAAATATTGCTTCAGGATGCAGTGTATTCATAATGAAATACAAAACTGAATTAAAGAACTAAAAGCATAATTGACAAACAGGTTATGATGGTAAACAACTGCATCAGATTAGTATTTGAAAAGATATGTCTCAAATCTTGACAATGCAGAAGTTGCATGTTTCTGTTCTTCAGGAAAATAATTCATGGCCTTTGAAAAATGTACTGATTTTACACAGACAAGAGTTATGTAGAAAGAGGATCTCTATGAAGTCGGGAATTTCAACAAATGCAAGGTAGACGTCAATTTTGACTTATGGCCAACTGGTTTTCCTTGCAATACTTCAAGTTTATATGCAGTTTCAGCCTCTGCACCATGTCTTTGTCATGTATAAGCTTCAGAGAACATAACTAACAGTCCATAGAATTACAATATAATACTAAATTGAGGAACCTTTTCAATAAGATCTAGGACATCTTGGTTATCAACAAATTCTATGTAGCTCCAGTCAATCTCTTCTTTTGTGTATTCCTCCTGCTCCATCTTGAAAACATGCTGAAAATTTTCACAGTATTTCCGTTATATGTTGAAACACTGATTTACAATCTCCTGATAAAAGGGTCAACAGGTGTACCTGGTTAAAATGTTGTTGTAGCTTTTCATTCGTATAATTAATGCAGAACTGCTCAAAACTGCACGTGCAAGTGGTTAGTTGTGCTACTAATGAGTTAAATGACACAATCATCTTTGTATCATCAACCATGCTTACCTATTACTTTTAAAACTTTCGAAACCATATATATCAAGAACACCAATCAGACATTTTGAATTTGGATCTTGCCCAATTGAATTGTTTATTTTGTCCACCAACCTGTAGATATTTATAAATGCATCAATTTGACTAAACGAGGGAATAAAACTATCCAGGTACAAAACCAGGAATAAAACTAGCATTATACCAGTCAAACAAGCGAGAATACATCGTCTTGGCTAACCCATCTCTACTAACTGCTGCACCATCAGGATCAAGACTTCTCTTGATAACTTCTTCCGGAGTAACCATAACACGCTTCAGTATTGCATCTTCCAGTGCATTAAGATCACACCTTAAGAATCAAAAAAGAAGAGAAAAAATCAAATCGGAAACTAATACATTGCTATGAGAAATTGAAAAAGAAAGATACTCTAGTCATACGTGAGAAGCTCTGCCACAGTCTGAAGATGGAATTTTGATTTATCATCCTTAATAACTGATGAATCAATTTCTTTCCCTTTAGAAAATTCAACGTTGCCAAGATGGAGAATAGAGGCCACAACTCTGAAAATAGCGTCCTGAGAGAGCAATAGGGTTTTTGTATGTGCTGATAGAACAAAAGGGGCAGCAAAAAGATACCGGTTATAGGATTTTACCTGCTCTTTTTGACTTATTCCGACAACATCCATGGCCCTCCTTGTTGCCAGATATTCCTGTGCATCACTTATACCAACTAATTCATAGCAATTCGATTGATTTAGATAGCGAAATGTTTTAGGATGTCCCAACTTATACTTCTCAACTTCCTGTTAAGATTAAAAACTTCAATGATAAATATAAACTCGCCGAGTATCAACCCCAATTATAAGCTAAATAAAGAATGATGTTGTGAACGAAGAACACCTCCTGTGGTGCTGCACAAAGAAGATAGAAGCAGTGGTAGTTGCGCTCGGGATCTGAAACTTGGCAAACACGAGATCTCTCAAGAAGATATGTCCTAATTGCTGCTCCTGATATTCTTCCATGCTTATCAAACTGAATTTCAACAAATTTACCAAATCGACTGCACCATTATATTTGAATTAGCATTAAATTTACTGACTGCCAAGTTAATTTGTAAATGTTATCAAATAATAGCAATAGTTCACAGCAGGATTCGAGTAGTATCTCACCTTGAATTGTTATTTCTGACAGTTTTTGCATTCCCAAATGCTTCAAGTACGGGATTTGACTGCAAAGAACCAATCAGTGAACTTTAGATGTATAATAGATAAAGTTTATGAAGAACACAAGAAGTAAAAGAGACTATATACCTAGTTATAAGTTTGAAAGTACAGAACGGCACTACAGAAATTTGAACTTATTTTTAAGCTTCACATTCTAACGTTCTTTATTGAAGTTTTTATTTATGAAAAAAAAAACCCATAATTTGGACAATAAAAGAAAGAAGTAAACAGTTCAATGCAGTTTTATAAGTTTGATCTTATCTTACCACTCTAACTTAGAAATACAACTAAAACACCTTGTTTTCTTTAAATTACACTAATGTCAACATTCACGTATGGATATTACTTATATAAAGAACTTACTTTCATGTATCATTTGCATGAAGCCATGAAGTCATAAAGACTTTCCGAATATGACATTTAAGCATTCACAATCGATACTCTTGAAAGTTTAAGGTCATGCAAGTTTAACAGTGTTGACAAGCATAAAACCAATAATTGTATTTTTATTTTATTTTTTTGTCTTACCTCGAGAACTTGTTGTTCTACAGTTCGCCCTTCAGTGCCTTTACGGCCACCCAAATAGGCGAGGTACTGCATAAGCATTTTAGTAGTTTCAGTCTTACCAGCGCCACTTTCTCCACTGACCAGTATGGAGTTACTTTTTCCCTCATTGATCATTGCCCTATTTTGTTTCAATCAAGTTAGTATAATTAGCCTAATATTTTTATGAAAGAGCAGTGCAGGATGATTATTCAACATAGAAATACCTGAAAGCAACATCTGCAATGGCAAACACATGAGGACTCAATTCACCAAATGGCGCGCCCTTGTATTGTTCCATCATGTGGCCATCATACAAGTGAGGCAGTCTTTGAAATGGATTGATGGCAATAAGAATGCTTCCAGTGTACGTCTGACATAATATAACAGTATAATATTATGATAGAGCCACCCATGGCTGCAGTAATCAATATGAATATTACAATATTAAAATCTTACGTATATTTCATTGAGCTGGTATCTCGATGCCAAGTTCTGCAGGACTCCTGGTTCATGCAAATAAGATAGTTTGGTCATGTCATCAACTCCACCGGCAGGTGCATCCTCATCTTTAGGATATATTTTTGCTAAATTAGCAACGACCTTGATAAGTCGGAAAAAAAAAGAAAAAGTAAGTGAACAATGTCTCCAGTTAGAAACTTGCTACGAAAACAATTTATATTATGATATACGTTGATCCTAACTAGTAACATAACTGAAATGAGCTAAGAATGTAAATAAAAAGAAAGGGATATATTTGTCCATAAACAGAAAAAAACAACATGGACGCTAACCAATGTAAGTTTTTTCTCTTCTTGTGCGAATACAAGTAGAACTAACAGAGGGAGCAAGAAATAGTTCTTTCAAATAACAGGCATGTGCACTGGTATAATTTTAAAGCAATCACAGCCCAAAGCCAAAAAAATACTAATGATAAAAAGTAACAGCGGCATGGTCAATGCTAAGTGCATAGTAATTTTTCGTATAAATTTATAGTGGACTCTTAGACAAAATAAATAAATAAAATAAGGCAAAAATAAACTCCCTTGATACACAAAATGTAACCCAAGTATACAGGATTGCTGAATAAAATTTACAAACAGAGCTGTTTAATGCAAAAAACTTTAGTTTACCTGCCTACCATCTGATGTTTTGACCTCAACTTCCTGTCCATTTATTTTTGTTACTTGACCATCGATCCAAGAAACCTCATGGTCTTCAACCCAAATATGAGAACCGACAATGATATTAACCGGTGTGCCCTGCATTGGGAGTTCACGAGGTATTTCAGAAAGTAACCTTATAAAATGCTATTAATACATGATTTACGCGAAACTCTTTAATAATTTATTCATAGCCAAGAGCCTATTAACAAAACGGTAAGAATTAGGAAGTCTAACCTAATGAACCCTTCACTACACCTCAATACAGTCTATACTCGTTTGCATACAAAAACACACTTTATAACCTCTAAACAATATCAAATTGATGCAGACGTTAAGTAATATCAGATTAGTTCCAGAAAATTCTAAATGTATATGTGAATAATTCCTAGATCACACTTTACAAATTAAACGCAATACAATACAGCCACTGAGTTCAAGGGCTCCATACCATTTTAATTTACACAACAAAAACTCGACTACATCCAATTCTTCAGCAAAGGATACATCTTTAATTGTATCCTAGAACCCCAAGCCTTTAATTTCAGACCAACTCTGGCACCTAAATCGCAATGGGTTAAGCACTGGGTTCCGCCTGAATATTGAAAAAACGTCGTGAAATAAACAGAAAATCGCCGGTGAATCGTAATCGGCAATGAGTTCTGAGTTTTGGGTTTCTGATTCGAGAGAGAGAGAGAGAGAGGTGTGTGTAATGGTGAGAAAAAAGTGACCGTTGGATCGAAGATTGATGTTTGATGCATGGAATGGGAATGGGTTTGTGGACGGAGTGACATTCTTCTGAGAATCCTACGTTGTCGGAGGCTGAATTCTTGGCTGTGCATGTTTGTGGCTCTTCATTTTTAATTTTGCATTTTGACCTGGTTGAATTCAATGTGCGATAATAGTGCATGCATAGCCCCTCCAATGTGAGGGCGCCACCTCGGCGCCCTGAATTTGTCCCGGTCATTGAGCCGGGACAAATGGCTTTAGCCTTTTTTGAGTTGGAAATAAATATTTTCATATGTAAAAGAATATTAATTACTAATACCAATTTATCAAAGGGTTAAATGTGGTTGATGTCCCCAACTTTTACCCATTTTTGCACTTCTCTCCCCAACCTTTATTTCTTGTCAACCATATGTAAAAATGATATTTTGAATAGTGATTTTTAGAGAATATATAATTAAAAAGTGAGAAAAAATTTGAATTTACATGCAAAATACTTTATTGTGTAAATGTATAATTGAAAATGAGTATGAAAAATAAATTACTTTATTTTTTTTAAAAAAAGTCGGGGACTTAACAAATTAAGAGCAGTTGTCCTCAATAATAGTTTTTATCGCCATTATTATGACTTGAAATGTCAATTTTTCCCTTAAGTTTATATAAACAAGAAAAAAAATACAATAATAAAAAATAAAAATAAGTCACTAGTTATCTTCATTTATCATAATCTTTGCACACATTTCTTAGCCACCACCATTGCCCCCGTCGCTGCCTCGAGCGATGAAAATAGTAATGACAAGTATTTAAAATTTCAATTTCTTTATTTTTGTAGGAGTGAATTTTTCTACATATAGCTCCCAACCAATACCTTGTTCTTGTGTTCACCATTCGAATTAATGTTATTTTGGGAGTAATTTTTCTTCGGGAACTTCTTGAATTTTATCTCTTAACAATTTAGAAGAATGATTTAATAAATATATGTGTTCGTCTTGAACTGAGCACCGATAACGTGTCATATTAATTCACCGTTGGATCATAAATTTAATTCAAATGTTGAGATCTATCGAATCTTTATCCACTAATGAATT
>CAIGRT010127676.1:0-10777 GCA_903798405.1 Fraxinus platypoda
AATATGAGGCTCAAAACCAGTGCAAAACTTTTCAGTTTGAAAGTTGATATGTGATAATGTCTTGGCTATATTTCATCCCTTTGACTCCTTCCTTCATCCAATTGACCTCTAACACTCTCGAATCTTCATCACAAGATTAGAAACAAGTTTATAGTATTTGCTCTTTAGTCCCTAAACTTTCACTTTCTTCCATTTTGGTCCTTTCTCGCCCTTTTCTTCTAATCCCCACCGTTTTCATCTATTTACAACCTAAATCAAAATGTAAGTGTACTTAGAACATTTAGGCATCAATTAATCATAGCAATACAAGTATTAATGAATGAAAAACGTAACAAATGTGCTATTATCAGGTGCTTAGGCAAAAATGACTTGTTTAAATCCAAAGAAGGTCAAGTTTTCATCATAGAGGAGATGGAACATTCCACGTCATTGGATGTTTGAAAACAATTACTACAATTTGGATCTTCAAGGTAAGTTTGTGATAATTTACATTTTCGTTGTTTCTTACCTTCCTCTCTCTGATTCAGGTACATATTCGAGGTCGAATCATTCAGAAGAGGAAGGGTATGATGGGATCCAAGGAAGGAAACAAGCTATCAATTCGATATATGTTGAGGAGAGGCTAAGGGCAAGTTCGAGATCAAATAGAGTAAATCAGGCCAAGAAATCACTTGTTCAAGCTATGGAATCCAAGAGGGTGAAGTGACAAGCCAAAGACCAAGTTTGATGTTGGCATTGGAGCAGAAACAAGTTGGAATGCACTGGAATCAAGAACTCAAACTTGGAGGCAAGACAGACTGCTATGCGACTGCATAGCACAAACCTGAGTGCGGCCGCATGCACCTATGCTGAGATCAAGTTGAAGGCTGTTGAATGGCCTACGCGACTGCAAGCTATATGCCCATGCGGCCTCATAGTGCAAAACTGGGACACGATTTTCCAATTTTTGTTTAGACTTCTATTTTAGATAAAACTCTTTTATGTTATCTTTTTTTGATATCTTTTAGGAGTAATTCCATTTTTAGCTAGGTTTTATGAATTTCATATAAATATGATTATTCTTTTCATTGTAAAAGTGCACAGTTTGAGATATTATTATTAGGCACATTGCTTTTAACTCGTTCTTCATTGAATTAATTCATCAAGAATTAAATTCTTGTGGCATTCAACAAGTTAAGTAAAGTTTATAAGTTTTGTGATCACGAGGTCAAGATATTGTTGGGTTCAATAATTTATTGGGTCGAGCTTTTCAAACGTTGATTCTTGGCTTTCTTGGGTTTGATGTAATATGTCGTGTGTTTCATAGTTTCAATTGCTAAGTGAATTCGCAACACCCTTAATAGTTAGCTGCTCGGAATTTGACCATCTGTAAAGTACAAAAATAAGAAGAATCTATATTTGGGGACCACAGCTGCCACTTAACCTAAAATTCAATGTTCATAACCATTTACAAGATTCGGGTATGAAAATGAGACGGACTTGTACTTGATAGGGCCACTAATTATCTGATATAAGTAAGAACTTGAATGTACAGAGTCAGAAAAATCAAAGTTCAAAGAGCAAAAGTAAAGAATTTTTGAAGGAAAATCTGGAGCAAAAATTTCAAAATAAATGCAGAGAAATATCTATAATATGGAAAAGAAAAAGAAAGGAAAGCACCAGAAGTTGGTACCAAGCACATTAAAATTCTTGGATTTTCCTTTAATGAAATTCGAATTTTTTGTAAATGCAATGCCACGTTTCGGAAATATTGCATGTATTACATATTTTCATAGAATCCATAATTTGGTTGCGTTAATCGATCGTCTTTTGAGTAAATTCTTGGCTATCAAGTTTTGGTTTATGTCGTCATTCACTTACTTCCTGTATTTCTCTTTGTTTTCTGGGTTTTTGAGGGAAAGAGTAAATGGTTGCTTCATCTTCCAGTTTGCAAGAATAAAGAATGTCTGAAAATTTGGCTTCTGACTATGTTCTTTCAGAGGAGGCTGAGGAGCAGTTAAAACACATGTCATTCAGGCCGGGAAAGCTATTCTCGAGCTCTCGTACACCAACGAAGAGCTGTTGCAAGAATTCAATGTAAGCCTTATATTTCTGTCACAACAATCGACATGAATTTTTCTGTTTGGCCTACATAAGGATTTTGCTTGACTGAATTTCATTTTTTATGAATACACAATGAAGTGTTTGATTCTTCTCATAGATGATTTTCTGTTGATTATTTTGACAATCAAACTCTTCATGGAATGTTGCTGATGGCACTTAATGATTTTGCTTTAAGGGGTGGTTGGAGAAGGGAAAAATCTTTGGTGATTGATGATTTTCTTTTTATAAACTGAGTTTTGATTCGAATTTATGGATGATTTTATTGTTATTAAATTGCAAAGCATTAGAATCTACAGTTAATTCTTTTGACAACTAAACTCTTTGTTGATTGTCTTTTTATTATTTGAGATACATATGTGCTTGATTTCAGTTTATGGATGATTCAGCTACTGTTGTTTCATTGCAAAGGATTAGAATTTGAAGTTAAAGGATTCTTTTGATAATTAAACTCTTTGTGGGTTGATGATGCCCAAAATTTCTCATTCATTAAGTGGTTGTGAATACTTGTTGGTTTAGAAGTGGTAGCCTCACTGGAGTTATGATGTTGTTGAAGTTCAAAACATAAGAAAATTTTGAGGGATATGGCTACATTGAAGTATAAATTTGGCCATGTAATCACTGATCTAGGTTTGTTTCGTTGATGGCCAGAAATTCTAAAAGGGGGTTATTTTCATTGTGTTGTTTTGTTTTGTCAATTTTATGCAAATTTAGAAGTGGTAAACTGTGGGGGAGGCACGGGGTAACAGCAGCCTTTACTAAATACTGTAAATTTCCCCACAACCCTCAACATCAGTGTAGGAAGAAGTGCTTCGATGAAGTCTCAACATAGACACATAAAGGACAAGTCAAGAGTATAGAAGTATAACATTTGTCTTGACCAGTGCTAGACAGATAAGGTTAGTTAGAAATCAGAGATGAATTGATAACTTCCTTTATAGTAATTATAGAATGATACACGATATATATAGCTGAATTACAAGACTTGAACATTCTAGAATCATTCACCATTGTCATGCCTAACAAATCTGTACAGCTGGCCAACAAATTACACTCACACTCCTGAAATCTAGGAACTGCCGTGCCACCTTGCAATCTGTTAGAATGCTGTTGATTGCTAGGTATAATGAGATATTCTAACTCCCCCCCTCAAGGTGGAGTGTGATCTAATACTCCAAGCTTGTCTCTAAGAAATTGAAATCTAGAGCATGATATAGGTTTGGTTAAAAGGTCTGCCGTTTGGTCTGAAGTAGGCACATAATTGATCTTCAACTGATTTGCAAGTACCTTATNGGTATAATGAGATATTCTAACTCCCCCCCTCAAGGTGGAGTGTGATCTAATACTCCAAGCTTGTCTCTAAGAAATTGAAATCTAGAGCATGATATAGGTTTGGTTAAAAGGTCTGCCGTTTGGTCTGAAGTAGGCACATAATTGATCTTCAACTGATTTGCAAGTACCTTATCTCTCACAAAGTGAGCATCAAGCTCTATATGTTTCGTGCGAGCATGATAAACCGGGTTCGAAGCTAAGGCACTTGCACTTAAGCTATCACACCAAATGACTGGAATTGATCTCTGTGGAATTTTCAATTCTTGCATGAGTGACTGAATCCAGGTAATCTCTGAGGCACAATGAGCAAGTGCTCTATATTCCGCTTCCGTGCTTTACCTGGCCACTACATGTTGTTTTTTGGAACACCAAGATATCAAGTTATCCCCAATGTAAACACAATATCCTGCGGTAGATCTTCTGTCTTCAAGATAAGTGGCCCAATCTGAATCAGCAAATGCTATGATGTCAAGACTATCGTTCTTTTGGATAGCAAGTCCATGATGTAGTGTACCTTTCAAGTATCTAAAAACCCGCTTAAATGTCTTCCAATGGGTGTCTGTTGGTGCATGAAGGAACTGGCTCAACCTGTTTACAGAATATGTGATGTCTGGTCGTGTGTGAATCAGGTATTGAAGGCCACCAATCGCACTTCTGTATAAGGTAGGATCCTTCATTTTCTGTCCATCAGTTTTGGAGATTGATTTTCCTACTGCCATCGGTGTTAGACTGGGCTTCAAATTCTCATAGCCAAACCTCTTCAGTAAATCAATGGCATATCTTGTTTGATTAAGATACAAACCAGTTGAGTCTCTCTGAACTTCAATACCCAGAAACAACTTCAGATCACCCATGTCCTTGAGTGCGAAACTGATGTTCAACCTGTCAATAAATTCCTGCAACTGTTGATTGTTATTGCCTATTATTACTATGTCATCCACATATATTAACGCAAATAACACATCAGCTTCCCTTGCCAGAAAAAAATAAGGAGTTGTCTGCCTTAGATTGCTCAAAACTCCATTCTAACAGAGTATTTTTCAGCTTATCGTGCCAGGCTCTTGGTGCTTGTCTCAAACCATATAATGCCTTTTTCAGCTTGCATACATAATTAGGATGCTCTTCATTCACGAAACCATGTGGCTGGTTCATATATACAACCTCACTCAGACTGCCATTCAGGAACGCATTGTTGATGTCGACTTGTCTGATCCTCCAATCCTTTGACACAGCAAGTGTTAAAATAATCTTCAAGGTTGAGGCTTTGACTACAGGACTGAAGGTCTCATTGAAATCCACTCCTGCAGTCTGAAGAAATCCCTTAACGACAAGCCTTGCCTTGTGTCTTTCCACTTCTCCCTTCGAATCACGTTTTACCTTGAAAACCCACTTATTACCAATAATTTTCATTCCAGCCTTATGTTGTATTAATTCCCATGTATCATTTTTCATTAAAGCCTCATATTCCTCTTGCATAGCCTTCTTCCAACACCCAATTGACAGAGCTTCATCAACATCAACTGGTTCAGTTTCTGTTGAGTCTTTCACTGTCATACTTGCATAATTTTTTGGCTTAAAAATCCCAGCCTTGCTTCTGGTGGTCATCTGATGCTCTGTGTTTTGAGTCACATTTCCACTTTGCATCATTGCTTCACCTGATTTACTTTGGGTCTCAGTTTCAGCTTGTTCAATATGTTGATCTTGAAGAATATGATGAGTAACTGGTTCATCAATATTTGCCTCATCACAATTATGTTTTGTTTCTAATTCTTCTTCACCATCGGTTCTGCCTACTTCATCAAAGAGGTCTGCTGAAGAAGATGCCTTAGATTTGGTTGCAGCAGTTGCATTTTGTGGTAAGGTGTTATGACTATCAATAAATGGGAGAGGACTCAGGACATTTTCATATGTGGATGGCTTGACTCTTTTATTCATGAACCCTGTTGTGAAGGGAAAATCATTTTCATTAAATATGACATGTCTGGAAATGTATAATCTACCACTTGAACTCAGGCATTTATATCCTTTTTGTGAATCACCATGACCAAGATAAACACATTTTTCGGAATGAAAATCAAACTTATGGTTTTGATAGGGTCTAAGGCATGGATAACAAGAGCATCCAAAGACTTTGAGTTGCTTATGATCGAAATTTTTCTTGAACAACATCTGATAAGGTGAGTTGTGATGAAGTACTGATGTGGGTAATCTGTTGATTAAGAAGGTGGCAGCCTGAAAAGACTCCCACCAGTAATGAAGAGGCATTCGAGCCTGGGCCAAAAGAGTTAACCCAGTTTCTGTAATGTGTCTGTGTTTGCGTTCGACTCTACCATTCTGGACTGATGTGTAAGGGCAGGAGTGTCTTAATTCGATACCTGATTCTAAAGCAACTTTACTGAAACTCCTAAACTCTCCACCCCAATCAGATTGCAATAGCTTGATTTTCCTATCTGGTCGATTTTCAACCAATTTTTTGAAGTGAGTGAATATGGGTAAAGCCTCTGATTTGTTCTTCATGGGATATATCCATGTGAATCTTGTATGGTCATCTACAAAGATTATATAATACCTGTGTCCTGAGGTAGATTTAACTGGAGCAGGTCCCCAAACATCCGTGTGAATAAGATCAAGGGGATTTTCAGCTTGTGACAGAGAATTGTTAAATGGTAAAGCATGTGATTTTCCAAATTTGCACGATTCACAAAAAGAGGGAATTTCATTGGCTTTAACAACTTTATTACAGGACTTTAGAACTTGACTCATTACATAGTTTGAGGGATGACCCAATCTCCTATGCTAAACATCAAGGTTAGACTCTAAAACTTGTTTAACTGAAGGCGAAAGATTACTATCAGATTCAACTGTAAGGCAGTGAACTTTACTCTGATGGTTTGACTCGAAAGCAGGATAAACTGGCTTGTGATTTGGCTGCTGCAACTGATACAACCCTTCCTTAAGCACTCCTTGTAGCAAAGTCCTCCTCGTTTGAAGATCCTTAACAAGGCAATAATTAGAATAAAATTCAATGAAGACTTTGTTATCATAAGTAAGCTGTGAAACACTGACTAAATTCCTTTTAATAGAAGGAACATGAAGCAATTTATTTAGTGCAAGTGAATTGTCATTCATTGTGAGTACTTGTCCATTTCCAATGTGTGAGATGTGTAACATATTTCCATCACCAACAACCAGCTTTTCCTTACCTTCATATTTGTTCATAGTCTATAGGTTACCTTTATCAGTGGTAACATGGTTACTTGCACCTGAGTCGATGAACCAAGCTGGATCTTCCAGGACTCTAGGTGATGCTATATATGCAGAGGGTGTTGAGTTGAAGTTCTGTGACCCTTGATTGCCTGGCCTGCTTCCCATATACCTTTCATCGTACTTGTTGAAACACCAGCTTGCAGAGTGATTGTTAAGCCCACAGATCTGGCAAGGTCCTTTGGCTTCATTTTGTCTGCCAATTGGAGCTCTGCCTCTACTTCTTGATTTCCCTCTGAAACTCGATGTTCTACCACTGTTGGTACCTCTAAAACCTCTGCTATTGACTGAGTTAGTTCTGTGTGCTAGTTGAACGCTTGACTGATTGATGCTGAATGAAGTGAAGTTGTTCTTAACCTGATTCAGATGTTCAAGACGACTTTCAAATGTCATAAGGACGGATGATAATTCATGCCAAGAGATATTTTCTCTACCATTAATCTGTACCACAATGGGAGTATACTTCTCGTCTAGACCTGATAAAACTAGTGTTATCAGATCACTTTGATCAATAATTTTCCCTGCTATTTCCAGGTTATCAGCCAACTGTTTTATGGTTGTTAAATACTGATCCATTGACATAGATACTTTCCTAGTTCTTTGCAATTCTCCAGTAAGAACATCACTCTCGACTTGTTCAATATTCCGAAACTTTCTTCGACTGATTTCCATAGCTTGCTTGCACTTGTACACCCCATAACTTTCATTTCAATTTCTGGAGTCATAGATGAGTATAACCAACCCATTAAAAGTTGATCAGCTGAGTTCCATTTGATGAAATCAGGATTTTGTGTGATTTCCACTACTTCTTCTTGTCCAGCGGTTGTCTGAGTAGTGATTTGAGTTGCTGAAAATTCTGGAGGACACTCATTTGTCCCCAGCAGATATCCATCGAGGTTGTGCCCTTTGATTATGGGCATGATCATGTTCTTCCATAATAGGAAGTTGTTTCTATCGAGTTTAACTGATGGTGAGTGAGTAATATTCATTCCAACCAATGAATTTTGGCTGGCAACTGTATGTGTGATTGGCGCTGTGTTAAACTCGGATGGATTTGATTGATTTTCGGATCTGGTGTTAGCCATTTTTGGCTCTGATACCAACTTAGAAATCAGAGATGAATTGATAACTTCCTTTATAGTAATTATAGAATGATACACGATATATATAGCTGAATTACAAGACTTGAACATTCTAGAATCATTCACCATTGTCATGTCTAACAAATTTGTACAGCTGGCCAACAAATTACACTCCCACTCCTGAAATCTAGGAGCTGCCGTGCCACCTTGCAATCTGTTAGAATGCTGTTGATTGCTTGGTATAATGAGATATTCTAACTAGGTTAAAATCTTGTTATAAAATTGAAACATGAGAGGCAGTAATCGTAATTCTGTCAATCACTTTTGGTTCATTCAAGCGGCAGCATTGAAGAATTTGTAATTGATTGTATAAATGGACAATAGAGTAAAGTCAGAAAAACTTTTCATTACAATGATGAATTCATAATTAATCTGGAACCTACTTATGCGATAATTATTTAGATCTAAAACCAGGTATCTGTAATGCAAAAAAAAAAAAACTGATTGTTGATGATGTTTTGTCGTCAATTGTCTTCCCCTTCTGATTCATTTTCATGTTTGTTTACTTTTATTATATTTGATCTCCAAAATTCTTTGTTTGACATTACTGAGTGAAGATGTTTGACAATAAAAAGAATGTTGATCTTATCTTTTTAGTATTTTGAAAAGTCATTACTCTTTGTGTCATTAACTGTTTTTCCTTTTTTTTAAGATAATGTTTATGTCCAGCGTAACATAAATGAATTCTCTGGTTTTTGTTGGGCATATAGAAATTAGAGGATCTATTGTCGAAAGTAAAACAAGAGAAAGACGAAATGAAAAAGGTGGTGCGTTTTGCCAAGAAGGCACTGGTGAGACTTCAGGGACATGGAGAAATTGATGTCAAGATTTCCGTGACATCGCACCTCACTGAGATTATGAGAATTACAGCCCATAATGAGCCTTTAAAGGATGATAACATGAAGGTAAAACATGAAGGTACTTAACATCTATCGATATTTGCCATTTATTCTTAGTAATCACATGAAATTGTTGATGCACAATTGATATATTTTGCATTCAATTGTTGTACAGATAGAATGATATCGTGCCTCACTGAGATAATGAGAATAACAGTTCTGTTCGTAAGATGGGCTAGACTCTTCCAAAGCGGACATTACATAAGTTAACGGTTTGGCCACAAAGGTCGTGTCATTACAACTTTGTGGTATTTAAGAACTTCTGGAACAACTCCACCAGTAGTGCATCTAACTCCAGATCCCACATCCCCACGCATAAATTCACGTCTGCAAACACCTTAAGAATTGAAATACTCTTCAAGATTTCCGTGACATCGCGTCTCACTGAGATAATGAGAATAACAGCCCCTAATGAGCCTTTAAAGGATGATAACATGAAGGTACTTAACATCTATCGATTTCTGCCATTTCCTCTTAGTAATCACATGAAATCGTTGATGCACAATTGATATATTTTGCATTCAATTGTTGTACAGAAATATTTTCAATCGGCTGTGATGGCATTTGGAAAATTGTCATGCATGGATGGTCATGGCTATTTGAAGGCTCTTTCAATGAGTAAGGTGTTTGCAGAAGTGAATTTATGCATGGTGATATGGGATCAGGAGTTGGATGCACTACTTGTTGAGTTGTTCGAGAAGTTCTTAAATACCACAAAGTAAGTTGTAACAACCCGACTTCTGTGCACAAACCGTTAACTTATGTGTTGTCCGCTTTGAGAGGGTATCACCTCTTACCCTTCACGAATTTTTTGGTTTTTCAGCCATAAACTCTTCATCTTATGCTGGGCACATCTAAGATGGTGGAAAAAGTGATAATTGTTTTTTATTCTATCAAGACATGAAGTATATATGGACCAATCAATGCTCATTTATGTGTTTCCTTGAAATGCTTGCTTATTTTAGTGTAATCTTTATAAACTTGATCCTATTTCAGGAAAAACCATACACACAAAGCTATACAAATCTCAATTAAAGGAAATTAAACTAAACAATGATTGTAGCAACCTTTGATTGTGTCTGTTTATGATTTGGAATCAACAATATTTCCAACACCACCTCTTTCAGATGGCATGTGAAGATCTTGAACGCCTTTTCTGGAAAGTAAACGACGGAAGATGTCCCCAACAAGAGCTTTGGTACCATCATCTGCTTGCTAGCTGATTATGAGAACGAACAAACTCAATAGAAATAATTCCTTTATGTACTTTTTGCAAACTAGGTGACGGGATATTTCTACATGTATAGTTTGTTCATGAACTCAAGTCATTACCTTAAGAACTTATCAACCATTAAATCTTTTATCTAGATAGGATAAGAGCTACTCTCTATATATGATCCATACAAAATCTGATCAACTGTCCATCCCACCCCCTCTACGTTCTTGACAGCCAATCTTTATCACAGTAGTCTTTAGTGGCATGTTTCGATCATCTTATCCATTACTTAGGAAAAGTGAGCCATGGGTACAACTCCAATATCAAGGAAGTATTTCTCATATTCAAGGTCCCTTACTTTAAACCTATTTTAAATATGAAATAAATAACTAACATATAAGGGAATGTACTACTTCTTTTATCAAGGTTCATTTTTTAAGATGGAGTCCCAAGTCTTAATATGCTATAGGCTCTCATTAACACCCCGTTTCATAGGCCTTATTTAGAAAGAACGAATTAATTCTTTCAAATCACGAATAGTGAATGACAACCCATCTCTGTCACTTCATTGAAATATTATCCATCATTTCCGTTTTTGCCCTCCTTGTTGATTGAGTTAAAAACCAATTCATTTCCATTAACCAATTACTTGGAACGTGTGCACAGCCTAATTTGACGTGAGAATAAATTTATATCACCTAATACCATTCGTTTGACTTTGTTTTCCAAAGAAATTGCCAATAAAAGTGATAATTTTTGTACCCATCATGTCTACAATTTTATTCAATACGAGAAAAAAATACGTTCAAGAACAAAAAAAAAAA
>CAIGRT010127690.1:0-21187 GCA_903798405.1 Fraxinus platypoda
TAGTTTTTGTTTCAGTCGCTCGAGCAACACTCCGGCGAGCAGCTAGCGAAAATCCGGCGTGAATCCTTCTTGTTCCAAACATAAAACCCCAAACCCTAAGCTAACCTACCAACTATGAAACTTTACAATTTAGTCCCTAAACGTTTATAAATGTACAAGTTGGTCAATTTGTTTACAGAAGCGAATACAAAATATATACCTAACATGAAGCAACCGGCAACTAACTGGCAACAAGCATTTGAGCAACCAACTATCTATATTTTATGCAGAAAAAAATTATGATTCAATATACTACTTCATCAAATCAAGCAATGACCAATCACGAAATTGGGGTTTCACTTTTAAAATTGGGGACAATTGCAAATCACAATTAGAGAGAGTATAAAAAATTACAATTGCACATTGAAGCATAATTTTTTTAGCATCTAATTTAAAGAACCACTAAAAAATCTTGAAACTATTGCTGGAAAGTTCAAGAATCAAGTCTCGATTTGATGGCATACTTTCAGCAATCATGCTACATGTACATCAACTTTGACGTCATTATTTACATTGTGCCATGTGATAACATTGGACAATTTAAAAAAAAAAAACTTTCTCCGCCCACAATTTTTTGAATACAAAGAAAAAATATAAAACAAGATGTCAATGATAGAATGTACATTTAGCATTATTGTTATTTCAAAGACGGAGATGGGGACGGGAAATCATGAATGGGTATAATCTAGAATGAAATTGGGTTCTAAATTTCAGTTGGATTGCGAATTTAGGGATAAAGTGATAGATTAGGTGAATTTGAGTTTAGATTAGAGACTTGAGCTAATTAATTTAAGATCCAGGCTGCATTTTACCGGCGCTGTATTATTTATTTATTTATTTCATGTCAAAAAACAAAAATTCAAAATGGAGGGTGGCTGTAACCCGCTCTTCATTTGCCTCTATGTACAAGATATTGATGACTCGTCTACAAGGATGATCATTGAGTGAAATTAAGGGGAGTGACCGTACTATTTTTTTTTTTTTTTCATTCTGGTTTTGTTCTATTTGAATTTTTCTGGCAAGGCTTTAATGAGTCAACATTTTTAGATGTTTTACATTTTAACAATTAACAGCACTATTTTTGCTTTCTTTTGTATTTTTTTCAACTGAATTTTTGCTAAACAAAAAACGTCTAAGAGGGAGTGAGAGCACGAGCGGAGGTAGCAGGAGGACAAACCTGTCCCCAGCCCATATACAAAATTAAGAGCAAAATACAATTTCTTTGCCCAAAAATTTGTGTTAGCCCATCTCAATTTGATTTTGTTAATTAAAAAAAAAGGTATTTGGTATAATTTACTTGTTTATAAATTAATTTGATTATAAGAATATTATTAAAGATGAGCCAAATATGGACGTGAATTAAATCCAATTTCTTTGGTCTCTCAAATTCTAAGTCAAATTTTTTTTTTTTTTTACTTTGAATGTAATTCCTCCTCACCCACTATGGAATGTGGTGATATAGACGATTGATACACACCAAATGGTAGTGTTTTGGCCAAAGCTTTCAATTATTTGAAAAAAATGGTTGTCATAATTCTTTAGAATAGTACTCAATAGATAATTTCTTAGTTTTTCATTGGTGGATATGTATCATTTGCTTATTTTGATCATGATTCTAGCAGTTTATATTTTTTAAAGTAAGAATCGATTTTCTATTTGTAAGGAAATATACGAAAATCTAGTTAGACATCTTAAAATAGGACATCTAGATTTCTTTTGTTTCATTGAGTATCACACACTTTTTATCGTGAATGTCAAGAGTTTAACCTCCTAAATTCGATCTCTTCTAGCTCAACAATTTCAATCCATCCTAACATTATTTTTCGGTTCTGCCCCTGAGGGGGGAGTGTCGAAAAATTAAGTGTAATTTGTGGATGACTGATGCCACATTTTATGGGGCTTTGTTTTCATTATAATACACTTGAATTTTTGTATACTCTTTTCTCGAAGTCTCTCAACTTCATAACAGACCTCTATTTCTTATTTTCTTTATTTGAAGAAAATGAAGTTTTGACAAACATAGGTGACATATATTAAGCCCCTCTAAGGTGCAGTTTAAATAGTTGAACAAAATTTAAATCGAAGTTAACAATTAATTTTAATTACAAATTTCACGAGATCCACAATTTTTTAATCACCCATTTCATCAACTTTTATCAAAATTTACCAAAAATATTATTTTTATCTACACCGAACAGGGGCATAATTGCTCAATCCCAAATTCCGATTTTGACCACACAAGTTTAGCATTTTAAGAAACATTCACGACGATTAAGTTTCGTTAATTACTTCGTATTCCCCATAGTATTTGATTATGAACAATCTTAGTTTGTCCCCAGTCCCCATATTTACTACAATTTTACAGCCTGTTTGTTCCCAATTTTGCCTTCATTTTTAGAAAAAAAAAGAGCCGTTAGTGGGCCCCAAATGGCATGACAGGTTTGACTTTCATCTCACAATAATTTTGGCTTGTGTGCCTAACGGTCATAAAATACATTCTCATTTTTGGCCAAAATGGTTACCAAATAGGGGCTTAATTAACATTACGCGAATGTTCTACAATTATGTCATAAAAATTAGGGTAGTCATGTCTCTGGGGTTCCAAACTGATCGACACGTGAAAATTTATTTTAGTCGAACGTGAAAGAATGCAACATGAAAAATAGAGATTATGAGAAGTTAGACAATTAAGCTTCGACATAACCTCTTCAATACGATGAATCAAAGATAAAAATGAGAGAAGCATGTTTTAAGATGAACACTGCAAATTTATTTAATGATAAGTAAAGAAAACATAAATAAAAAAAAAGTCAAATCGCGATCAACAAGGATCAAATTTAAAATCATCAAAGGAAAATTGGTTCCCTAGCATAAATCCTTGCAGCCACCAGCCCTGCAGCCAATGCAGCACCAAATATGGTATGCAATCTCACACAATAATACTTTGCCATGAAGATCTTTGTTTTGTCCTGTTAGTCCCATCACTCAAAGTAATTTTTTGTGTCCAAACGTGTTTAAATTATAAATAAAAAGTTACTTATCTTGACAGTAAAATAGGATTCATCCGTAATAGTATTTGTACTAACCTTGTGGTTATCCTCAACGAAGCCAGCAACTAAATTTCCCACCGGTAGTGTCAAACCACAAAGAATCTGGAACAAAATAACACCAATGTCAAAAGGTGCCTAGAAATAGCCTCGTGGTATGTTTGGTATGCTGGACTCAATAGAACTGCATAGGATAAACCACAAACTTTATCGTCTGCCTTATTTAGAATCTCGCACAATCTTGTTTAATCCATCATCCCAAACGTACCCTAACTGAATCCCTCGCATCTCAAGAAAGATACCGTGAGAAATACTTAAAACACATGGTAAAGGAAGATACCGTGAGAAATACTTACAACACACGGTAAAGGAAGAATTTGGCCGACTCCAAAAATAAATAGAAGTGAATAGAGTGCAACTATAGCTATTTTCACTACTTTTGCACCTGCGTCAGTACCAAGTCTGACCTGGAATTGAACAGAAAAGGATAAGTGATTGGTTCCCTTGACTACCTCTCTATAGCATATTTACTGAAGCTTTAAAAATTTACTTAAGTAGGTGAGTTCCAGAATAAATATATTGTCGATTAATCAAAATTGGAAATGAACTACCTATATTGACAGTATATTTCAAAATGAGCAACTTTCTTTACTTTAACTTAACAAACATGTTTGAAAAGAAAAAAAGTTGTTTAAATGTAAGTTTTACTTATTTTTAAGCTTAGTAAACAGGTGTCTGTATTACTCACCAAAGGGGAAATTTTGCCGACAGCCATATCATCCTTGATCTGAACATTCCATTATTTTTGTCAGACAAAAACAAAGCTATATGGAATAATCAGGAAAGAAAGAGTGAAAGACAGTCGAACCTGATGAAAATGACTACAGAAAAGGATCAAGGATGTTGTAAAACCGACTAGAATGGATGCTGCAACAACTGTGCTAGTAATGGGCAGCTCACTGTACCATAATACTAGAAGATAGTATTAGTAGACATTAGTTTTTGACATTTTAAAAAGTTACTGGCAATGAACAAAAATGTGTACCCTTTGGTTCTTTGAAGCATATAATAAGCAACGGTGATAAATGGGCCGAATGCCGCAAAGACTAATGGTTCTCCAAGTCCTTGGTAACTCAAACGATATGGTGGACACTGCAACATATTATTTTTTCACAGAAAAATGAGTATCTCATATAGTCAACCCAAATTCATTGAGAAAAATGATTCATAGAGACGACCAGTAACTAAATGCAGGTTGCAATCCCTTGTTAAGTATCGATTTTTAGACGTCCAGAAGATTAGTTATACCTGGTATATGTAGCCGCAAAAAATAGCAGAAATAAATAATGGCATTGAACGCAGACTTCCAGCCTCCAATATTGATACCAAATTAAGGCCCACATAGCCAAGTACAAGTGCAAACCAAGCAACAACATGAGTTCCCATGCGACTTCAACGAGCAAAATGAAACATCATCAGCCAATTAGTGCATGTTACTTAGCCCCCATTTGGTGGGGATTGAAATTAGATTTTTAGTATATTTTGATAAAAATTGATGAAATGTACAATTGAAAAGTTGTGGGATCCATGAAATATATAGTTAAAGTTAATTGTTGACTTTAACTGGATTACCTACCAAACATGAGTTTAGTATTGGATAAGACTGGATAGTACAATCGACGAGATTTTATTTTCTTCATTAATACTATCAAGTATTGTTGTTAAGATCAATTCTCACCTGCCAACTAAATTCACAACTGACTCTTTCTTGTTTTTATCTGCTCCTGTATCAAAATCATAAACATCGTTGCTGCATACACGTAAGCAAACGGACGAAGATATTTAGGAGACATTCAAGAGGGAAGTTTAGCAGATTATAAAAATTCGGTATCGTCTTCAAAATCAAATACAACGATTATCATATGGATGTACTTGCTTGAAAGAAAAAACAATTTTTTTTTCCAATGCAAGAAAATGAGAAGCAATGGAAAAACTCTCTCTTAGTTTCTGACCTCAAGTTGATCCACAGGATGGCGAGCACTGAAGAGGCCAAGAGCATGAAATACCTCCTGGCAAAAAACTGACCTGTCTGCCAATAAGCAGCAGCAGTTCCTACCTGTTTGCAATTACGAAATTTTTGCAAGCAGAAATATTACAATCTTAATTAAAAGACGCGCACGAGCAACTAAAAGTTTGATCCCGACAACAAATGAACCAATGAAACCAGAATTGGTTAATTCTGAATTTATGAGAATAAAAACTCTAATCTGTACACGCAAATGCTCAAACTCTTATCAAATGAATTGGTGAATTGATTTTTATGTCAAATGAATACGTTAAAAGTAGATTTTACTATCTCAAGAAGTTTCAGATTTACATCTAGAATTGGTTTTTAAAGCAGAGTATGACATAACTAACAGCAATTTAGGCCTCCTAGTTTCAGCTTCTTCTTATTATACCACGCACAGACTCCTTCATACTTCTGGTATTGATGAGTTGTAAATCACAAAACCAAAATATATCTGCTTCGTTTGCAACCATTAGCTCTTTTGCAGTCAGAAATCATATAAAATTGGAAATGCTAAAAACTTGTACAAAATTAATTAAATTAACACTCTTACAGTTAGAGGAATCAAAGCGACGGAGTACATTGGTAATTTGATGGCTCTCCATATCAAAGTTGCTCGAGAAATATCTTCTTCCTTTTCCTCTTCATGGGACGTTTCGGTGAGCTCTGCTCGGCATTTCTGTAAAATTTCGTGGCCTGGAAACTCTTGGTTTGATCTTAACTCTCTAGTGTGCGTCTCGATGCAACGTCTTTGAGACTTATTAAAAAAGCATAACGATCTTCGCATGGTGTCTCGAGCGAAGAATACTGTACAATGCCTGAAATTGAAGGGTGTCAGCTAGGTGAATATAGAGTTACTTGATCATTACAAGGACATGTTTGGATATGCAATACTTGAAAGGACTAGATAATACAATGTACAATATTAAAGTTTCTTTTTTTTTCATTAGTAATGTAAAGTCGATCTTACCAAACAAACAGGGCGTGAATGTATTGCATCTTAATCTAAGAATGCTTTGATAGCGGCGAATCTACGAGTTGGACTAGGAATATGAAAGGTGTACCAAGAGAAGGCTAATTTACACTTGAAAGAAGAAAAGTTCGAAGGGAATTCTTACATTTTTGAAGGATTATTAATCTAAGTTTTCATCTTTACAAATTCTTTAATGACCTTTATACGATGAGCCGAACCCAGAAAGTCAACAGGTGAAAGACACTACAGTACAATAACCAACATTAATAAACCATTCTTGTTCATATGTTCTCTAATTCCACCTAAATTACATCAAATTCTTGAAATCATAAGTGTAATATATCCAATTAAAACAAAAGACAAACTGGACTTGCCTTTTAATGGTGTCCCTATTCAGAATGCATCCATCGAGTTTGATGATGCCAGAAACATGGTTTGTGTAGCATGCATCAGCAGCCATTACCAAATTTTGATCAGTAAATACAGTAAATGGGTTTGAATTCAAGAATTGGGATCAATTTAATAGAGGGAGATTGACCAATTCTCGAAGAAATTGCATAATTTTGTGGGCAGGAAGAAGAAAGAGGAAAATGGAGTAAGATGCTCAACCCGACCGACCTGTGTGAAAAGTTTGTTTTTCGAGTTTCAATTCAGACAAAAATGGTTTTTTTTTATTTATTGGATTGCATCTGGAAGTCTCTTCCTAATATAAAATGTCACATTCAGCAGATACTAAGACCCCACAAAAATAAATTTCTTGTTATTAATTTATTAACAAAGTTTATTCTCCCAAATAAATAAATAAGATTTTTCCAAAGTGATGATTATTTTAAAGTTATTTGAATCTTCGATGTAAGATTTATAAGTTTTTTATAAGATTGTAGTTTTACAAGTATCTATTTTAAATTTTAAATATATATTGTTGTACTTGAACGTTAAGTCGCACAAATTTCATGGTTGCATCTTTATAATAGAGTGATTACTTGCGACTAAAATGAATCCTACTAATCAAAGCATACACATTTTTTGACAAATAGCCAAATGAAAAAAGTTCTTGCAACATACTAACATAAAATTTTGTTGAAACAAATTGGATGGAAGGTGTTTAAACAATGATTTTTGGTCACTGTGAACCTCCTGCGTCACTCTCTTTCTCTTATGCTCGTACAAAAATATAATTCTTTCTTAAAAAATATGTTAAATAAAATTGCAATTTTGTTCCGAAAGTATTTTACGTATAAGCCTTATGTGCTTATATAACAAAAAATATCGAGTGCAGTGGGCTTGACTCATCTGCTTTGCAAGCTGGCTAATCTAGTAAGAACTCGACTTGTTTCATCGTGCGCACATGGGTAGAGTTGAACTTGAATTCGGCTAGCCTAGCCGAGTAACGGTGGCTTCACGAGCTTGTTTCATTTTCTTATTTAATTATGTCAAATTTCCTTATTTTTAATCTTTTATTTAATTTTTTAAATAGAATTTTTTAAACGGTGTCTAAAAAAGAATTAAAAAGCTCACAGGTCGACTTCGGCTGAACTTGTCATAAGCAAGGCTATGAGCTGAAACGAGGCGGTCCCATGGTCAACAAGTCTAGTCTAGTCGAGTCGAGCTTGGGTGGATGGCTCCGGCCATTGCCACTAGGTGTTTGCTTCTAACCGTGCATATGAACTTACAGGTTGAGAATGGTGCTGTCAATGAAAAAGGTTAGGGAGAAGGTTGCAACCCAATTAAAAGGTTGTGGACGAGTCATGTAATTTTTGTATAGTGGGATTTAAAGCAGGACCAAAATGGGAGTTTAAGAAGGACCAAATTAAAATGGCATAAACAATTTAGGGCCAGAACTATAAGTTCCATACGTCAGTCTTTTTCTCAAATAATTATTATTTTTTGTACGGTTAGGAGAGAGGGGCAATAAGCGACCGATGGAGGAGGGTGACGTCGAGATGCCGGAGGCTGACGGCGGATCTGGCCTCGTAATATTTCTCTTTATCACACTCTCTGTGAATTTGTGTTTGTGTAATTTAACTTATTTGAGATTTAGTTTCGCTATCCTGTCAAATCCCTAACTTTTGCACATATGTATATTTGTGTGTATATGTATCGTTTGGCACTGCGTAGGAGCTGGATGATATGAAGAAGAGGCTTAAAGAGATGGAGGATGAATCGGCCGCTCTCCGTGAAATGCAGTCTAAAGTTGAGCAAGAAATGGGCGCCGTACAAGGTCAATCCTAATCCCTGTTATTATTATTATTATTATTTTGCAATTTAGATGCTCCTGTTATTATTATTATTATTTTGCAATTTAGATGCTCCTGGATGCGCACAATGCACAAATTTCTTGTTTCTGATTATAGCGCGTGAATTAGAATTATAGGCGTATTTCTTTTTCGTTGTTGGTGAGAAAATAATAAGTCTTCATGGAAAGAAAAGGTGTGCAGCAAAATATGAGTTAAATGTTTGAATGACAGTTGAACTTTACACCATGTCATGGCTTGCTTACCGAAAAAGCATGCCATTAGCCACCGAACTTTGCTCTGTTGTAGTCCATTACTCACCGGGTGGATGCCTTTACGTTTAATATTGACATGGAGGATGGAAATATGACATGGCCAATTAACTTCTTCCAAATATTAAGTCATCCGCCAACCCAGTGCCATTTCATCAATTCAAAGCACAACACTTCATCTCCTCCACCACCTCCTCCTCCACCATCATACCCACCACCATGCCCCACCTGCACCACCACCTTCTCATCCACCTCCTTGTATGCCTACTCCGCCACCGCCACGACCACCGCCCCATGTTCACCTATTGAACCAAAACCAGCACCGCCCTAAACCTTGCACCATGATCTCCTCCTGGAACTCAAAAGGGGTAATTTTTGTAATCTTTCCTTGTAAACTCTTATATGAAGAAATTTGATTGTACCAAGTTATTCTTACTTCACGGTTGCTGCAAAAGGAACCTAGTAGGCGGCTTTGTAGCGTGCCAAAGGGAAGTGACGAAGTCAAGGGTCACAAATGGTTCAAACCAATTAACTGGAAGAAATTGGAGAGCACGGAAATGCAACCAAGTTTTCGGCCTGAAGTAGCACGGAACACAACATTGCCAACTTTGATAGGCGTTACATTGAAATACCGCTCTCTGATTCTCTAGTTTCCATTCCCAAAGTTGATGGTAGCCAGTTTCATGGTTTCACCTCCGTGAGGCCTACCGCCTCCTTTCTCCAAAGAAATAGCCCCTTGTGCTAGGTACTAGGATGAATGGAGTCAAAGTCGATTGGTACTAATGATATGTGTTTTTGATTGGACACACGTGCTCCTTGGACATGGTGGTAGTGGTGGTGGGGCACATGGTAGTGGATATGGTGGAGGAGATGAAGTGTCCTTTGAATTGATGAAATGGCGCTGAGTTGGCAGATGATTTAACATTTGGAAAAAGTTAACTGGCCATGTCATATTTACGTCCTTCACGTCGGCCTTAAATGTAATGGCATCCACCCGGTGAGTAATGGACTATGACAGAGCAAAGTTTAGTGGCTAATGGGATGCTTTGAGAAATTTGGTAAGTAAGTCGTGACCTGGTACAAAGTTCAGTGACCATTCAAACATTTGACTCACAAAATATACATCGAAAATGTGAAAATTGAATTTAGTTTAGCTTGTTAATTAAATTCATTCTTGATTGAGGGCCTGTTTGAACCCCATTTTTTGGTGTAAAATGCATTTTGGAATATTAGATTGATGGAGAATGTGTGGTTAAAACTTAAAAATAAAGGGAACGATTTTGAATTGTGTGTAATATTATTTTATTGATAAATTCGTGGTTGAAAAGAATTCTTTCTCTCTTTCTTGTTTTCTTTTACGGTTCTAGATCAAGATGTCATGTTGTGATCCTGTGCGTTTCATCATGCTGATTATGGTCTCATTTTATGTCTCATTGTAATTATCAATATTCTTGATATATTTTTATCTCCATCTGTTAGTTTCTAAATCTGCGTGGTTTTTCTGCCAAGTTATGGAATAAATATCTTGAACTTGTTTTCACTACCTATATATTGTGTCAATTGTACATTATAACCTTTTCCTTTATTTGGAAGTATACTTGCTGCTTATTGCTTTGGATTGTTACTATTTTTTTTCGGTGGGTAGGTAGATGGATGGGGTGATGAGAGGATCTGAAGAGTAAGGCTTAATTTTTTTAACTACTACTCCTTATGTTTGGTGGTGCCTTATGTTTGAGTTACCCTTTCCAGTACTTATTGGTAGACACTATTTGATATACATCTGTTGGTGAGCTTCACCGCAATATACTACAGTAGTCAACTCTGGCAGTATGGACCTCAAGACCTTGACTGGTCCAAAATGTATAAGGACTTAATTTTCCTTTATATTATCAGCACGTCTACTAGTGTTGTTATGAAATTAAATTCGAGATAACAATGAGGGTCGATGAAGGTGATAATGCTTACTACATTTGACTTTTATGAGTGTTTTGATGCCCTTGTCTAAGTGACAGCTTCTGTATGATAACTTCAATGTCATCAATAGATACCATTTTCTATTACCTTTCTTATCAGTGCCTTTTTTTTATGTATTTCCTTTATTGCAACCAGATCCTGCTGCTGTTGCAGCTAATCAGGCAAATAGAGAAGAAGTGGATTCTCGCTCAATCTTTGTTGGCAATGTAAGGCTTCTTCACCAAGAAGTTGCAGTTGTTTTAAAAGAAATTTACATTTAGTCCTTGGTAACTTCCACTGTTGGCACTATCTAGGCGTCTTTCCATAAGGTGTGCTTTATGTGGAGGAGCTATTCTTTTTGTCCTTTTTTGTAATATGTTAGTTAACTTTATATCTATTTGAGCTTTTCAAAAAACTATTCCTAGCAGATATATTCTAATTATGACGTATGCAAGCTGCTGTGTATTTTTTTTCTGATGTCACCTTATTTATGCTTGCTGCTGAGTTAGATAATGTATTCGTCCTCTATAATAGCAAGAATAAGATGGATTTTGTGTCTGCATACTCCATTTATTATTTATGTATATGTGACATGAACCAAAGAAGTTGGCTGTGTGCATATATTAGCATTGCATGTTACGTTTCTGCCTTCTGGCTATTTTCACTGTTTTGCTTACAATTATTTGTTAATAGGAATTCCGTCTTTTGTGCTTCAAGATTGATGCTGCTTGTTTTAATTTCTCTGACTTGGATAAGTGGTTGATAACTAGGTAGTACTTGTGAGTCCTAAAAAATGTGTGGCTTAAAATTAATGTTGACTTCGAAAAGTAGATTTTAGGAAAAAGAAAATGAATCCAAAACAGAGGCTATATATGGTGAAAAGTCATTTCTTTCTGAAATATTAGTTTTTGACATTTTTTAACATTTTTGTTTCCTGCCATTAATGAAATGTTTTTTATTTCATTATCTTAGCAAACATTGATTTTTTTATTTCTGATAATGCTGACATAACTGCTTTAGAGTTTTTTTTTTTTTTTTCTGTATGCAATTTGTTGTTTGCTGACATAACCGATGAGTGCCTGGGTTTGACTCGTGCATATTTGTCCTTACCACTTCGGCTTTAATGGAGTTATATACACGTACTGAATATAGATACATACAAGTGCACGTCATAGCACTCATGGTGTTCTTTAAACCCCTCCTCCCCTGTTGAGGGAGCTTCATTTGAACAAAAGAAACTTGCTTTGTAGGTGGATTATTTATGTACCCCAGAGGAAGTGCAGCAGCATTTCACGTCATGTGGGACTGTTAATAGAGTAACTATTCGGACTAACAAGTATGGGCAACCAAAGGGGTATGCATATGTCGAGTTTCTTGAGGCAGAAGCTGTTGAACAGGCTATTCTTTTGAATGAATCTGAACTTCATGGTCGCCAATTGAAGGTTATATTTATTTGTTACTCGCATTCTTTACATGGACCAACCATGTGAATAAGGATCCGAAACTTGTGATTATGGCAGTTTAATGGTCATTCCATTCTCCTATTTTTGAATTCCTTTTGAGTATTGTTCCAGGTGTCAGCCAAGAGGACCAACGTTCCTGGCATGAAGCAATTTCGCCCACGGCGTGCCAACCCCCACATGGGTTATCGCTCTAGGACACCATACATTCCTGCTCCAATTTTCTATTCTCCTTATGGATACGGGTACGAGTCATCATCCTCTGGATTGTTTACTATATAGTTTGAAATGACGATGGTTCTAGAATTGTAAGGTTAGGAGGGGTGGGACCATATCAAAGTAATTTGTCTGCTGCTTCAGCAATAGGCATTCTTTACCAACGTTTCAAGCAATGGCCATTGCTCAAGACGCATGAGCATGACCTTTTATTTTTCCTCGACAAGTTAAAAACTACAGAGAAAAGGGTAAATTGATTTACATTTTATCTGAGCTTGATGTAAGAAGAAACTCAACTAGAGCATGTTTGGGAAGTGTGTATGAACAGTTTAAATTATATATAAATAGAAATTTGTGGTGGGTAGTACTAATGGATCCCTCGAATGTGTGGTAAAAAGTGGCTTGAATGTTTATAAACGTGAGCCAGTAAATAGCTAAAATAACTAAATAGTTTCAGAAAAGCAACAGAAGTAGGTGCTCGAACACATCAAATTGAATCTTTCAACTATTAAAAATTATATAGAGAGAAATAACATAGATTCACTGAGCTAAAAATAACTCAATTTTACAAGATAAAAAAATAATTTGGTCAATAAGGAAAAAGAAAAAATGAAAGGCTCTGCAGCAGAATATTGAAGGAAAAAGGTAAAAGGGTCCATGAAGTGAATCTTGGGGACGAGCATATGACTGCTCTTGCGGAGGGATAGGGATTATTGGGAATTTTTAAGTGGGGAGGTGAGAAACCCGTGGCTGAAAGCATACTTCGGCATTATTACGTTAAAATTACTTTTGCTTTGCAGGAAGGTTCCCAGGTTCAGAATGCCCATGCGATACAGCCCTTACTTCTAAGTCTCAAGATTTTGATTGAGATGTGCATGTCAACCCTTAAAAATGATGACTTGCTCAAGCTTTTACACAAGTGATAAGTAATGGATTGAAGCTTTTAGTGAATTGTTATTGCTTTATGTTTGTGACTGATGTTTGATTTTTCTTATCTCTTATTGGATTACTTCTGCAGGAACACTGTGCTGTACTTTTGGTTTACAATTATTTTAGTATTTCCATTTGCTCCCAAATCTTCTCATTTCTTTGTTTAATTATTTTTTCTTGTTGAAAATATGGCCTTCTTGTTTTTTGGTGATTGGAACATTGGAGCTGCTTGTTTGGCTCGTAATTGGTCCAACATCAATAGATCTCTCCTTTAAGTCATAGCAGCTTACTTCTATAATTTATGATAATAAAAAATTGCACCAAACTAAAATTTAAATCAGAATTTATTGTATTGGTGCATTATAATAGATCATTTCTGATTTTGGCTTCATTTTGTTGTGCTAATTATACTGTAAAACGAGAATAAATTCTTTATGATTACTTTTATTGATTTAGTGCATGTTTGACACTTTTTATTTTATTTTATTGTTTGCTACAGGATCATTTTCAACCACACATTCACATAATAAAATATTTTATATGTAATTATGTATATCTAAATTTTTCCATACTTTTTAAATTATTACATTCATCTAAAAATCACTATTCAAAACTCTTTTTTTTTAATCTGCCAAAATGGTTGTCAAAGAGGCTCTTAACAAAACTCCAAATGTAGATGAACATGTTGAGCATGCACCAATCACATCTTCAGATGTCCGCTACCTCTCTAAAATTAGCCTCTGTTTATCTCCTGTTCTATAGATTTTTTTTTATTTTTTTTTTTTGGGGATGCGTGGTTGAAAAGTAAGAAAAAATTTGGATTTACATGTAAAATATTTTATTTTGTGAATGTGATTAAAAATAAGTTTGAGAAAAAAAAGAGTTTTAAAAAAAGGGAGACAAATCGAGGACTAATTTGTTGGTTAATGAATAAAGAAAAGAATTATACTACATGTACACCTTGTGGTGTACATAATGATTTACATCCCTCTCACATGAAGAGGGGTCCACAAATATTTTATTATATGTGGGTCCCTCTCCATGTGAGAGGGGTGTAAGACCGTGTGTACATGATTATGTACACATAGCAAGGTCCGAAAGAAAATATTCGTTGGCAAAATCAAAAGCCTGGATAATTCAAATAGAAAAGTGGTACGCATTAACCAATCACTCTCTTTTCATGTAGGTCAATTGAAAGGCACGGGCCATGATTATGAAGAAAAGTGATCATTTTTTTTATTTTTATTTTTGTACAGTCGAGTCTAATACTATGTGCTAAAATGTACTCAATATGTTCTTCTCCTTGTTCGAGGGATATAGGGAGAAAATCCACGGTCCTGAAATGTGACTCTCAATCCTTAAGGCCCCATCTTTTCATAAATTCATTTCTATCAATTATCATATACACTCCAAACTTCTTTGTCGATTATGTCTCTTTAATTCTGCTACTAGCTAGCTATACTGGACTTTTACCACCCCAAATTTGGTTCATTCCTAACAAGAACAAGGTCAAGAGAGGGACATCTTAATTCACCCAAAAACGTGTCTTTAAATCTTAAAGTGGATAAAATATTAAATAATAATATTTATCTAGAGCCTAGATGATCATTAATCTGTATGATAGTTAAATTAATGTGATATTGTATAAAAATGCACTCAAAACTTCCTTGAACAATATGTGAATGACTTCAATGTCACATACGATAAAATATTATGCATTTTGGAATCGGATCAATCAAATCGATCCAACGAGACGAGAGTTGTCTCTTCTAATATCAAACAGTAAAGGGTCTAAAACCTGCAGTCATATTACAAATTTGATGAGAAATAGAAGCATGAAATGACCTAAATTTTGTAGTTGGTCCACCATTTTCATAGCTAAACAGCTGTCATTGAATGGACAATTAATCCCCAACAGTATTAGTTAAACTAATTCATAAAAAATTTGATCTGCTGTACAACTGTAGATTTTGAAGACTTAACAGTGACATATACCGACAACAGTACTTGGTTAAAGACTTAAGGTATAATCAATTTTTGCACAAATCAACATCCTGCCAGCAGATACTCTATCAAGCAGAGTGTTTCCTACAACTTGCACCTCAAGTGCATGCATGTTTCAATTCGAACGTGTGCTCATGATTCATGAATATGATTTGACAGTAAAATGATCGATTTATGAATTATATTTTTTATTTAATATTATCTTGTTTTGTTTAATACTATGTGTCAAACAGAGCGTTGAAGATATAGGTATATGACAATAGCAAACTAGGCTTTGTTTGAGAGAGCTTTTAATCAAATTAAAATTGAAAATATAGCCGTTATTGGGTCTCACTCGTCTANTTGAGAGAGCTTTTAATCAAATTAAAATTGAAAATATAGCCGTTATTGGGGTCTCACTCGTCTAATAAAATTTAACAATAACGACTATATTTTCAATTTTAATCTGATTTTAATCCCTCCCATACAAGCCATAAGTTTTAATTTTTAGATGGACAATTTTTTTAAAGGGGAAAATGTCGTAGAAATGTAACATAAACGAGGATATTAAGATTAATGTGTCTTGCAATGGAAAAGTGAATAACCTTAAAAAGTAAAAATAGCCCTATTTGGGCTCCATTACAATAAAATTTTGGGAAAAAAATATATTTTTTAAATAGTAATTTTTTGGAGAATGTATGATAAAAAAAAAATAGGTTTATGTGTAATACTATTTTTATTAAAGAATGTATGATTTATAAGAAAGAGATAAAAATAAATTTTAATTTAATGGGGGCCAAAAATGGGCTAAATAAAGAAAAGTTTTTGGTTTATGTGTAATACTATTTTATTAAAAAATGTATGGTTTATAAGAAAGAGAGAAAAATAAATTTTAAATTAATGGGGCCAAACATGGGCTAAATAAAGAAAAGTTTTTAGTTTATGTGTAATATTATTTTATTGGAAAATATGTGATTGAAAATAAAACAGAAAAATATATTTTTGAAAATAATGAAACCCAAACAATGGCTAAAGATGATAATATACTCTAATAAGTGGAGACGCTATGATTGAGAATAAATTAAGAAAATTATGATTTAAATGATTGTGATACATTTTATATAAACTTGAAGAGGTTTTGGTTTGTTCTGTGGAGACAAAGTCATTGTGTGCTATATCACTCTTCTGAGGGTCCCGTCCACACGTCGTAAAGGGGGATCCACAAGGAGAAGAATCGTTTTTCGAATGTTCAGTCCAAATATGTATAAGTTATGATTGCATTCGATTTTACCATGGTGGCGAACTAGGGGAAAGTTCATCATTTCTCAAAATTAGTCAGGTTAAACTCAAAAAGGTTGTGGTTAGTAAAAGTGATATTCTTCATATAAAATGCTAATAGAGAGGATAAAATAAAAATAATATGACCTATTATGGTAATAAAAAAATTAACTTATAATAAATCATTCAGTAAATGTGCCAATGATCCAACAAGTGACTAAATAATTCAACTACTTTATCTAAATTTATGAAGAATAAAGTTCACTTGAATTGTTTTCTTGTTAGTTGTTTCTATTGATTTACATAGATTACTATCTGACCACATGTGATTTCTAAATTAAGCAAGTGGATGACAAGAAAATTTTAATTAAGAATTCGGAAGTAAATAATAATTTTAAACCTATGACAAAGAGCTTCCAAATCCTTGACCATATCAACAAATTATTGGCGTGTTTTGAATGTGATTTGCTTGATTGCATTGCATGACATCACACAAAAAGGGACAAATACAAGAGTGGTTAAAATAAGTAGAAAAATTTAAGCACAAAGCGAGTCCATTTGTTGCATAACAATCATGCATTGTGACATGCTTCAATCTGTGCATATACATATGTAGAGCCCGTTTGACAGAGTTTTTGAAAATTTAAAAGCTGTTTTGAGATTAAAAAGTAAATTTAGAACATGTTTGAATAATTTTCTGAAAATGCTTTTATTTGGCTAAAAATGCTTTAAAAAGAAGCTGATCTAAATAAACTTTTTCAGAAAACTCTTTTACAAGAAACGAAAGCAAATGCAAAAATCTTGCCAAATAATTTGTAGTTATATTGGAATAGAATTTAAGGATATAAATCGAGTAAGGTACAACATTCTATTTTGCTGCACCATATGTATTCCTTTTATATGTAAACTTATGTAGCATTTTATTTCTTTTTTCTTCTGTAATACTAACTTTGGTACTCATTAATCATTATAGTGACTTTTTCTTATCAAGAGTTTGTCCACAATTGAAAAGGGCTGTATGGGAAATGAGTAATGTCATTTATCACAACATCAATTTAGACGACATAATTAATAATTGCAAGTTCAATTAAATATAAGGAATTATGTCCATTTAATATGATTTATGATATGTTCACACTCGATGTTCAACACCACCTATTTTAGATAGTATTATTATTGGGGAATGGAAAAATTGTATGAATATAACATGTTAAATTACTGATCGGGTCTCACAGTTTTGAATGGAAAAATAAGAATTTTTTCCAAATTTCAGCTCACACTCTTACTACTTTCCCATTATGAAATTACATATTACATTTTCCTTTTTCAAGATTTTTCATGTGAAAAGAGAATTTAAACTTAATACAAACCTTCCATAAAGATTTAAACCCTATTCGCGTCTGTATATTTACATCCGTACATGTGCACACACTGAATATTTCCTCGCTTATATCAAACAAGTGTTGAACATTTAGATGTTTGTGGATCCCACATCGCCGGGAGCAAGTACTTTCTGCCGTTCACCCCATGCGCATTGTAGCTAGCTCCAGTGGTCTTATCGGTCAAAACGTTGCCAGCGTAACCCGGGTACGCGCCCGACCCGAAAACGCCTGTGCAAGCTGTCACTGCCTCCAATGGCGCCGTTGGTGGGCCCTGAAAATACCCGTTATTAAACGGGTTCGTCACTGTACCCGCCAAAACAGTAGCCAAATTAATCACCATCCCGTCAACTCCTACGTCGCCGTTCGGCGCCACCAGTGGCGGCGTTTGCGGCCCATAAACTGGTTGATGAAACGGCCATGCACAGTAACCCGGGCACTGTGTCTCCGAATTCCCAACCCAAGCATATGCGAACCGAGTCGGCCCGCCGGTCGATCCATGTCCACCGCACCGATTCATGCAAAACCCATCAACGAAGACATCCTTCGCCGTCAAAACAACATTAACCGACCCGCTTAAATGCCCGCCCTTAGCCGCCAAGAAAATTATATGGGAATTCTTGAGAGACTTTCCTAAAGAATAATTTTCGTCCAGGATTTGTTTCCCTACGACGAGATTTGATGAACCAAGTGCACCACCCTTGTATTTCTCCGTTGTTTTCCACCATATTGAAACAGAAGGCAGTGGAGCCTTTACAGAGTTGATGGATTGCAGATAATCAATGATTATGGAGCGTTGGATGGGTGTGAACTTTCCATACCAGATGAGATTAACGGTGATGGTGCCCTTAAGAAGAGGCCCTCGGTGGTATTTCAACACAAGGGGCTGTTCTTTAACTAAAGCAGCCATTGAATAAGAAAGGAAGAAGATGAAGAGCAAAAATATGGCGCCAGTGGCAGAATAGTAATTTGAGGCCATTTGTTCTTGTTTTCTGAAATCAAAGTGAAGTTGAAGTGCAGTATTTATACACGGGGACTTAGGTTGGGTAGGTATCTATCTATAATGGTTCCAACTTCCACGTGGTGATATTTGATTGGTTGATAGGGATTGCCAGGTTGGAAGTTTCAGCCAATGACGTGGTTGGTCTAAGGAGTAAGACCATGGTGACTTCGGACTATAAACTGATGTTGACACGTTTGTTTGATTATTGATATTTATATTGTAACAACTGGATGCCAATATATTTGGTTTTTCTTGTAAAGAATTTGATTAACAAAAATGAAGTAAAAAGTTGAGCTGAGGTAGACAATTTTAGTGCTAGTTAAAGTTGATAATATACTTCTAGATTCGAGAAAAAAGAATCGAACCAAGTTCATCGATGATTTTTTTTTTTTCCTTTTCTACTGATACGAAACATGCTAATTGATAGTAAATATTTATTACTACACATGAAAATGTTTAGTTGAATTCTCGATAGTACTTTCTTGGTTTAGAGCCACCGTGCTTATCACAAAAGGAGAAAAATACTGTCGACCGAGGTTGGTGGCTCCGGCGTGCTGATATGAGGATTGGGGGTGGGCCGTGGGTGATTAGATTTATCCAACTTTTTCTTGGTTGTGAAGCACGCCTTTCAAAAATGGGGCCGGTGCCGACCCGCTATTGCATGTTTGGTATCATTTACAATTTACAATTTTTGATGTTTTGCTTGCTATTCAAGACAAATACTAAACTTCTGTCTTCGTATGGATGGGATGGTTCATGGAAATTACGACGTTTAAAAGTTAAAGCGATTAGTGAAGATATATTTATTTATTTTTATTAAAATAATAAACAAAATACAGAGAAAAGAAAAGAGGTTAGGATTTGTTAATTAATTGCATAATAAAAAACAAGAAAAATAAATTTTATGTAGTCTTGCTGGCAAATAAGTAAAAAGATTAATCTACCCTCAAAGAGAAACAACTAATATGTTTAGCCCGTGTTTGGTGGTGATTAAAATTAGATTTTTAGTAGATTTTGATGAAAGCTGATGAATTGTATGGTTGAAAAATTATAAATCTGATAAAATGTGTGATTAAAATTAATTGTTAAAATTGACTTAGATTAAAATCTTCATTTTAATTTCTACCAAACAAGGGCTTAACAATATTTTTAAAAGTCTTTTCATCAATTGATTTCTTTAAATGGTCTATTACTATACTTGTCGAATCACTTAATCTAGTACTTTAAACTGTTAAACAATATTAAAATACTTGAATTTAGATATTTTGCTTGCGTGTAGATGGTTATAGAACTGTTTTATACGCTTATTGGGATTTCTAAACTTGATTATTTACTACTAAATTGAGCAGATATCTACCTAATATAGTATAAATACGTTAGTTCTAGGTAAATCCCCGACTTGAATATAATTGGCCTGAAAAATGAATTTTCGAGCGTAAATGAGAGTTAATTTGGACAATTTGATGATTAATCGAATCGCAATTTATCAATTAGAAGTATTAAGGGGTAAACGGAGGAGATTCACAAGTTTCGGAAACTAAATTTGACATATGAAAAGTTTGGAGCTCAATTGCAAACTTTTGAAACTTGTATCAGATCAATTAAGGATCAATTTTGGATGATGAGGATTGCATTAGGAAGATTTAAAGAAGAATGACTAAAGATGCAATTAAAAGATGACTCGAGTTGAACAAATGAGGAAATTAAGGGACCAAAATGCAAGGGGTAGACCTTTGTGCCGTACAATTACAATTGTCAACACCTGCAGCTTAAAAATCGATGAACCATGCAATCGCAATGGTTCTAATCATGCGATCACATAGGATTGTTCGGCTAGAAAAAATTGTTTCCTAATTTAATTTAACCTTCTCTTGGAATACAATTTGGGCTTGATTTTGACCTAATATTTGATCAATAAATATAACTCTTCACTATAATTTGAGAAAAAACATATAATCAATAGAGAAAAGAGGTTAATTGAGACAATTTCATATTTCTTGCAAAGGTTTTCAATTAATTGGCAACTAATTGATTAGATGCACGATTTTAATTGACATTCAGGATAAGGAATAGGAATTTAGCACGAGTAGTAAATCATTATAAAGTCCCAGAGATGTAGGGACAATTGTCTATACTTTTCATCATCCAATTGATTTTTTTGTGATTTAATGCATTTACATATATTCGCATTCAGGGGTGGATATTAAGATCCGTTTGATTGCAAGGGTAGAAAATGGGTGGAAAGAAAATGAATTACAGGGAAAGTAATTGCCTATAAATTGTTTTCCAGGGAATTGTTAATTAAGTGTGTTTAATTGGTATAATTTTCCACCCGGAAATTTTTTGAGATTT
>CAIGRT010127693.1:0-21568 GCA_903798405.1 Fraxinus platypoda
TTAATAAGTTAAAATCAAATAAAAGACTTTTAAAAAGGGAAAATAATAATAATAATAATAATAATAATAATAATAATAATAATAATAATAATAATAATAAAGCGCCTATATTAGATGAAAGAGAGGAAGGAAAAAAATTCAACCGTTTAGAAATTGGAAAAAAAAAAAAAAAGTTTAGGCGCACAAATCGAGGTATTTTGCCCGAATTTCAAGTGTAGACGAGCTTGTTAGAACACTGTCAGAAACAGAAACAAACGAAGAAAAAAGAATTGGATTAATAGCAGAAAACCCTTTAAAAACGTTTCCATTTGCGATATATTCTGTACCTATTGAAAATCGCAGAAAGCCCCCCTATTTGAAACATTTTATGCGAAAAATCTCCACACCAGCAGATTTTTCGTTAAAAACAGTAAAAGTGTCAAAATTAAAAAGTAATAATCGTAATTTTAGTATCCAAACTTTTTATTCTTTTACAAATTATATGCATTTTTTTTATATACCACCTACAATCCCAAACCTTTAAAACTTTATTTTCCACCTCACCCACTTCATCTTTTTCTCCAAAATTAATTTATCTAATTAGAAATAAAGGTCAAAAGTACAACCAGATGTAACCTAAGCCAAAAGTTGCAGTTGCAATTGCATCTGATCTACTCCGGGCTCACCGTCTGTCTAAAGTCTCATATTGTCTACGTCTACGACAATCAGCCACCACCCTCACCAGCAAACAATTGAGAATGGTGCCATGTGTTAATCTTATTACTTAAGTAAATAAACCCCATTAATCTCCATTAATCCTTCTCTAATCCCCTTAATTGATTACCAATTCTCTCTTATATACATCTGTAGTTCAGCTTGCATTTTCCCAATTTTTTTGTGAAAATACTAGGTTTAGTATCTGTAAAAACTCCAGTGGAGGCTTTGCCGTTGCGGATCTCAGTACTCGATAAGCCACACACCCCGATCCGACTGGAACCTACTAGATTCGAACCTGTTAACCCGAAATCCAGCTCCCGGCTACTCGCCCTTCGCCCTCCCTTTCCCTGGCCACTTCACGCGCTAAGCTTTCTGTTGATCGGAGTTTCGGTAAGAAGAAATCACCTGCGGAAAATAGCCTTCTTGACGAATCCTTCCTCGAAAACCCTTATCTCGGCCCCTTTTTAATCAAGTTAGCCCGAGATACGATTACGTCAAGCGAGGGTCCGAACAAGGCCCTTGACTACGTGTTGAAGGCAGCGAAGTGTTTTGAGAGGTGTGCGGCTGAGAGAGAATCGAGCTTGGATTTGGCGATGAGTTTGCATGTCGCGGCGGCGATTGACTGCGGTTTGGGGAGGTTTGAGGAGGCAGTGTCTGTTTTGGAACGGACAATTAAAGTGTCAGAGGTGTTGAGGGATGGAAAATAAAGTTTTAAAGGTTTTGGATTGAGGGTGGTATATAAAAGAAAATTTGGATATAATTTGTAAAAGAATAAAAAGTTTGGATACTAAAATTACAATTATTACTTTTTAATTTTAATTTTTTTTATTATTTTTAACGAAAAATCTGACGACAAAGGGGTTGTCTGTAATTTTCAATAGATATAGGAATATATAGTAAGGAATTTTCTACCGTTAATCCAAAAGAATTTTATAACGAGTCCAAGATGTTGTTGAGTGAAGTCAGAAAAAAATGCTTAATATATATATTCGTCCTGTTTACTGGTGACGAACAAGTATACGCATATACTTTTCATCATCTACTTTGTTTTATGTTCCCTTTTTTCTGCATTTAATTCAAAGCTGGCAGCGGTATGGGGTAATTCATTTCTTGCTTCAATATATTTATCTGGGTCCAGTTTTTTTTGTTTGCTTTTTTATTTTCTTGCAGTTCTACAATCTGTGTACTACTTTTTCTTCTTGAATTTTCAGTATTACATGCTTGTTTGATCTGGGTTTATGGGGTTATTCATTTCTGTCATTTCTTGCTTCAATATATTTATCTGGGTCCAGTTTTTTTTTGTTTGCTTTTTTATTTTCTTGCAGTTCTACAATCTGTGTACTACTTTTTCTTCTTGAATACATGCTTGTTTGATCTGGGTTTTTTCTGATTATTTTTGGGATTTGATGTTTGGTTGTTTTTCAAGTCTTCTACGCGTTATTTTTCACTAGTTCTTTTGATTTTTCAACTATTTTTTTTAGTTCGTTTTCATTTACAACAATAAATGAAGCCTTAATGGGTTCTTTTCATTTAATATTTAATCATTACTGTTAGATTTTTTAATTCTGTTTTGTTTTTATATTCAACAGGTGTTCAATGGAAGATTTAAAATCCAAAATTGAATCTTGAAGTTATTTTTTAACTTGGAAAAGAAAAATGAAGTGTTTCTATTACTTTAAGGATAAAAGCAGAGTCAATAAACAAAGATCAGCCCCAACTTTGAAAAACCAAAGCATTTTCAATACATCAGAAGCTGAGAGAGTGATCAAATCTTCATCTTCGGCTCCTTCACCCCGCGGTATAACTGAATTATATGAAGAAAAAGCTCAAAACTTGAGAGTTTTAAAGTTCTCTGAGCTTAAACAGGCCACTAGTAATTTCAATAGATTGCTTAAGATTGGTGAAGGTGGTTTTGGATGTGTATATAAGGGAACAATCAAACCCTTTGACGGAAAGGGCGATCCTTTTGTGGTTGCCATAAAAAAACTCAACAGACATGGCAATCAGGTAATAAATTTAGTCGTAGATTGATGAAAATAAAATGTTGTTTGAAATGCTTGAAGGATTTTGCTTTGATTTATTTGATTAAATAATTTTTTACGTGCTAAATAATCATCGGGTCAGTCTTGCTGCAGGATAAGTTACTTTTTCTACTTTTTTAAGTTAAAAAGTTACTTAAAATAAGGGCTAGAAGTAACTTATTTTGAACTTGATGATAGCTGAGAGATTATATAGGTCTAGTTTTGAGTTTATTTTTTAAGCTTAGCCAAATATGCAGGTGCCATTTCTTTTTATTTTTTTGTCCTAACTTATATTTGATTGCAATTATTCTGATCAATTGCAGATGATCATGCAAAAATGCTATTGGATTCTGATTATGTAATTTCTTGTAGGATCAAACTTTTTATTATTGGCTCAAGGAATTAACTCTGAGTTCCCCATTTTCGAATCTTATCTTGCATAAACCACAGGCTTGGAATCTTTAGAAGCGAAAGATAATATTACTTTCTCACCATATTCTTTCATAACCGAGGTTCAGTTTCTATTACTTGTGTTGGTAAAATGTTCCAAAAAACACAAAGTAATTCGACAGAAAATTAAAAGAACAGAGATTTTTCTCCATGAGGCCTGGATGTTCAGCCAAATGGCCTACTTACCACATTGAGCATCCACAAAAGTGGTTATCGCTCTAAATCCACTAGAAATCACCAAAAATATCACTACAAGAATCCACACCAAGAGATTCAACAAATAAACCCTCAGGCCACTTGTTTTTCTCTCAAAACGGTTACACCAAGCAACCAGTGATTACTGCTCAACCAAGGACAGACAAGTAACCATTACACATTCCACTAAAGATCTCACCAAGAAAATCTAAAAGAATGACCATTACAGATGAAATCCCAAACGTTTTCAGAGGGAAGAAGACTAAGAGAGTAAGAGAGAAAACCCTGGAATGATATCAATAATGAAAGCAATCGAAGCATCCAGAATATAACCATTCATCAATTAATCTCATCCAAAGGCCACCAATCAACCACATGGCATCATCTCAGCCTTTAGTAGTATCTGAACTAAAGTCTCACTTTCCAAACGCGATCTTCATATCAACTATGTTAATATCAACTTTGGGCCCAAAGTGTCAAGCAAATCCAACAACTTGCTTAGCCTCCATTGATCTTCATATCAACTTTGTTCATGCTGAAATCCATTAAAAATTGATTTGGAATTAATGGACTAATATTAGAAGATATAGCGATAATCTGCCAAGTTTGGATGATATCTTCATTTTTTTATATGTTTATTATGCTATTGTATTTGAAATGTCGTGTGTTATTTCTTACTCCTTGAATGAGCTCAACACTAACTACCAGTTCAAACCTTTGAGCCTTATATTGTGTTATTTCTATCTTCGTCTGGTTTTCCTCTTTACTTGCTCTGGTAAGGTAAGAAGTTGTATATCTAATTGAAATGCAACTTTTTTTTTTGTTTGTTTGTTAGGGTCATAAAGAATGGGTAACCGAGGTGAAATTTCTTGGTGCTGTGGATCACCCAAATCTTGTTAAACTCATTGGATATTGTGCCGTGGATGGAGAGAGAGGTATCCAACGGCTACTTGTGTATGAATACATGCCAAACAAAAGTCTGGATGATCATCTTTTCAATATGTCGTTTCCAGCTCTTTCTTGGGTTCAAAGATTGCAAATAGTGCTTGGAGCAGCTCAAGGATTGGCTTATCTTCATGAGGAATTAGAAGTTCAGGTTTTATTTTTACTGTCTAATACCACTTTTTATTTTCTGCTCAGTACATGATATGCTGCAATTGTTCTTAATTGATCCCTTGATCACCAAGATATACTTTCTTAGAAAATTGACAACAACTCGTCCTTGGAACTTACTATTGTTTGCATAATTGTTTAGGTTATATATCGAGATTTCAAGTCATCAAATGTGCTATTAGATGAGGATTTCAAGCCAAAGCTTTCAGACTTTGGGCTCGCCCGGGAGGGTCCAGTTGATGGACAAACTCACGTTTCTACAGCGGTAAATTCACCTATGGTCGTCATGGATTTTTGCATGTTCCATTCCCAGTGAAAAACTTCGTAACGAAATTCTTAAATATCTAAAGAAGTTAAACACAGAGATCTTAAAATTGGAATTTCTCTTCTCATGCTGGACCACACAGAACCTGTATTATATAGGAAAAGGACAAAAATACTGTTTAAAATTTGAAATCCTGTCGCATTTTTTTTTGTTTGGTTATGATGTCAATGTCACTCTAATCTTTCGAACATTAGAATGAATCTTTTCCATGAAAAAATCCCATTTATGTATATCATGTTTTGTAACGGACTCTCGTTGGCCTGCCTTCTGTGATTAGGTCGTTGGAACAAATGGATACGCTGCCCCGGATTACATTGAGACGGGACATCTTACTTCTAAAACTGATGTTTGGAGTTTTGGCATTGTGTTGTACGAAATTTTGACTGGCAGGCGATCCCTTGAAAGAGAGAGACCAAGATCAGAGCAGAACCTGTTGGACTGGGTGAAACAATACCCCACTGACAGTAGGAAATTTGGCACGATAATGGACTCGAGACTCGAAAATCAGTATTCACTGAGCGCAGCTCGAGAAGTTGCTAAATTGGCCAAGCATTGTTTGGTAAAAATTAGAAAGGACCGGCCAAAGATGAGCCAGGTGGTGGAAAGTTTAAAGCAAATACTTGGGATTTCAGCCGTCGAAAGCCCGCCTTCCAAACATTTTGACGACGTTGAAGATGATCCGACAGAAGAAAAGCCCATTAAACAGATGGGAGTCTCAGAATCGGCCAAAAGGCGTATGGAACATTTGGCTAAAATAAGTGAAAATGTAGATGGTGCTAATAGGAGAAGGTTTATGATCATGCAGGGGGCTAGAGTGACATAGATATGTATTGTATTCTTCTTTGAAGAGCTTCAACTTTGGATTATTTCATGTTTTTTGGGCTTCCATATTACTAGTTAAGAACTTTAGATTGTGACTTCAAATCTGATTTTGTTACGTCTGATTAGATCAGAAAAATTTGAAATTGTCCAAAACGGTTGAACTACATTGTCGAAGTATATATTAAATACGTGAAAACAACCTCGTCTAGAGAACAAATGTATCGAATTCTATTTCTTTCCCTTTTTTCCATTTTTAGCTAGTTTTGGAGGTAGGTCTACAAGAAATATAATTTTGGAGAAATATGCAAGGCATGAGACATTTTATTTTATTTTAATGATAATTACGGTTTTCTAAGTTTGGATTTACATGCCCGAGAGCATTAGCTGAGAATTTACGATCCGAGTGAAAACCTTTCATAATTACAAAAATATTTTTTTATGATAACGATAAAGTGGTATAAATCAAATTTTTATCACAATCAGGTCATAGTTTGATAGCAAAAACGCGGACGAGACGGTACTGTTATTAGCAAAAGTCGTTAAGAACCCAATAAAAGATACTTTTTTTACACATTCACACGAAACTTCCCAAGTCCGTCCGTCCGAGGCGACGACTTTCACTCGTTTGTTGTGGGTTCACAACTTGATCAATAGATTCTTGGATTTTCTTGAAGCTGAGGAAAAGAAGAAAAACACATGGGTTCAAGCAGCAGTTTAATGGTTTCCCCATCATCAAGAAAATCTTCTGGGTTTGGTCGGTCCATGCTAAACCGCACAAAGCGCAGACTTTCCTTTCTATTCTGTGGTGCAGCCTCCAACGCTGGGTCAAATCTTGAGGTAGTATATATGAATAATCCATAACATGTTTGTATAAAGTTCCTTGAGAATATACACGTGATATGTTCTTGTAATTGTGATTTCTTGTGAATTTTGATGTCCAAGGAAATCGAATTGATTTGACTTTTATTAGTAAATTTTCAGTTTTTTTTGTTGAATGATTCAGAATGATCGGGTTCTACCCTAGTAAGCTTTGGGCAATGATTTTAGTTTATGGCATATAACTCTAAAGTGAAGCCATACTGCTCTTTTCATTTCAGGAGTGTATTTTACTGTGATCACCTTTGAATTTGATTTGTTTTATGTGACTTAATAGAACTTCTGATTTGTTGCTATGTAAAAGGCCTATTTTCAAGCACACAAGTATTATAGTATGAACTTACCTCTCTTCCCTCTCAATTTACAAAGACTTTTGAAATGAAGCAGTGCACAAAAGATGATCTGCCGTACCAAAATATATTCTCTGGCCAGAAAGAAAAAAAAAAAAAAATTAAATTGATAAAGAGTAAAGACACCAAATTTCATTCCTTTATTCTTGCTAAATGACTAAGCTCACTTTTCCTCTTCCATTTGAGTATTGAGTTTTTAAATTTTGAAGGGAACATTTATAAATATAATTCCAAGGACCCAATTCCACTCTGTGCAAGGCTGTGATTGGGATAAACTCTTCAAATTAGAATTTTGGATTCCCTTTTCAATGTTAAGAACTTGATATAGTTTTGATTGCACATAATGCTTGATTATAAATTTTATAAATTTTTTAAAGAAAGTAGAGAGTTGTGTCCGTATCACTACTTATTGCTTTCAGTTATGACAATGGTCATCTTATTTAAAGTTGATAATAGTTAAATATGTGAGGACTAAAGTATTTTATAGACATACGCCCAAAATAAACTTTCAAAATTTCAGGTGTCAATGTTAAAAGGGAAAAAATGCTTTACACAGCTAAGTATCAGGTATTGGTTGTTTGTAATCAGAATTTAAAATTTTAGTTACCATCTGTGGAAGGATTTGTATATGTCTTATTTACAAAATATAAAAGTCATAATGAATTAGTATCCAACCTTCGAATTTGACATTTAAGATGCTCTGTTTTGACTGATTCACTGAGGCCCTGTACTTAAAAGTCATGGTTGTCATTAACATACTGAAAATAACTGAAAACCGAAATTAGGATACCTTCAATATGAATCAAAAGAAGCATTAAACAAAATTTAATGCGATTCTTTTTCTCTTTAGGTGTTAATGACAGCAATTTATGTGTACTAGTTCTTCCAAAAGTTTGTATAAATATAACTTGGAGGTGATCTAACTTGTTGGTATTCATCTTTCTTCAAGAGTTTCCTAAAAAGTGATGATGCTATAACATTTTTTCCTGTACTCTATTCTTCTATGTTTACCCAATATTAAATAATCCTTTAGGCTTATAGTTCTTATTTGAGATGATCATTGACATATTATAATATTCTTCCTTGAAGCTAGAAGATTATTCTCAGGAATCATCAGCAAGTTCTACAAAACATTTAGCTCCAATTAGTGATGTTTCGCATAACTCTATCATAGAATCTTCTTCAATGTTCAGTTCAGAAGTTGGGGATACAAGTTCCATAGTTGAGACCGGGGAATCATCTGGAAGTGACAACAGTATTATTGAGGAAGCTTTGGTTGAACAGTTAAATGTAAAAACAAGCAGAGATCTGGCACGCCTCTTAAATAATAAGGAACCGGTTATCCATGAGGTAGGTTTTCATTCCAATAGCAAGGATTTATAATGGTATAAAAATCATGATATTGCAAATCATTCCTGTAACAGCCTGGTATTGATCCATCAAGCAGTCTCGCACATGCGAATTCAGATTCAGATGTTGAATATCACCAAAATGCAGTTGTTGACGATAATAACACTAATTTAAGGTCACATTCTATTGCTTCCGATTCTTTACCACCATTTCAATTGCCTGGGGATGAAAGTGCTCACATGACAACAACTTCTAGTCCAGGATATCTTGTTTCTGACAATGCCCGGGATCTCAGAAGTGGATATCTTCTTCATCTCGATGTGGTGAATGTCTCTTCTAACTTACTATCTAGTAGAATTGCAGAAAGAAATAGCTTCGAAGCAAGAAGGCATAGTAGGAGGCTATTTTGGGATGCTTTATCAAGACGGAGAGACTCCCCGACCATGGTTTTTGCGACTGGTCCTGATGAACTAGGTTCCCATGACAGATGGCTCCTAGATATTGGTGGTATCCACAATGATGAAGTTGGTCATGATATGGATTCCTTGAATGTTAGACGTCGTCGCAGAAATGAAGGTAGATGGCTATTGAGATCGGAGGTGAGATATGATATGCTTTTTAAGTTCTAATATTCTTAGAAAAACTTCCAAAACATTCAAACAATATTTTGTGTTATTTTCTTTTTTGGACATATAGTTGTAATAACTCGACCTCTATCTCAAGCTATTCTCTTACGTATTGTTCGCTTTGAGAGGGCATCTTCTGTCTTACCCCTCACAGCTTTTTGTCGCGTGCTCCAAGATTCGAAACCCAAGACCTCTGCCTTATGAGATATTTAAATTGAAATTTGGTACCAATTGGGTTACTGCCCTCTTACCCCTTCATGGCTTTTTTTCACATCCTCCAGAATTCGACCTCAAGATTTATGCTGAATTCTGGTAACAATTGTGCTCAATTGATATCAAGATTCAACTTAAGTCTCTTATAAAATAAAGGTCTTGTGTTCAAATCTAGTGCATAACTGCGTAATTGCTAACAAGGAGACACTGTGTTCATCTCACATGCATACTCTTGTTTCCTTAGATGCAATAAATAAAGCGTTTAATAAAACAACTTCGAATTTAGGTTGGATTTGACTATCAAATTAAAATTTTGTGCAATACCATATAAAGAATTGGTTTAAATCATATTGGATTTAGAGGTAAACCTATTCTTCTATCTTTCTATCGGCTTAAAGATCTTCTTTTGTGTCTTATTGGATCTGTGCATAATAGCAAGGCAAAAAGTGGAAGAGAGAATTGCCTTTGCAAATATGATACAAACACATTTTTACTTCTGTTTCAGAAAAAAAAAAATCTTGTCGACTTTTGTGTCGTCATGTATTAATTTGATTTTTTTCCTACGTTTATACATGCAGATCTCAGAAAGAATGATAGGTGGCCTTAATGAGGGAGCCCAACAAACTACATTTTGTGCATCTGGGCTACACAATGAAGGCGCATGTTCATGTGAATCTATTTTTTCATCTGAAGAATCCAGTACCCTTGCTAGCATCTCTCGAATTATCATGCTTGCTGAGACATTATTTGAGGTAGATCCTTGAGATCCAATGGTTTCCATCTCAGTTACATTTTCTCTTGATCAGCTATCTAAATTTTTAGGTTGTATTTAGTTGAAAGTACTATTTGAGTGACATTATGAGAACTCTTTTTGGGGGTGTATCTGAATTCCTTTCCAGAAAATTGAACAAGGGTACAATTTCAACCAGCTTGCTTTCCAAGCCATTGTATTTGTGGAAATGGTGGCCAATCCAAATTAAGTATAGGCCCTAATAATTGAGCTTGCTAAAAAATGTAGGATAAGGGTGTCTTTATATGACGGTATTTGTAAGTAGTGATCTATCAAATTTATAAGTTCCTAAACTTTAGAGTTATATTTTCAAGAAAACAAGTGGGCAGTTTATAATAACGTCCACTAATTCTTTTTTGGAGAGCACAACCAAGTGTAGAAGGTTGTTGAACTTTCTTGATTAAATTTCGGCAAAGTGGGGTGTAATTGTTAAATGTCATCGAAACTTCTGGAAAAGTGTAATCAACTACGTTGATTTGGATAAATTTAACTCAAAATTATTAAGGTGGCATCTTTGAGAACTTCATGGGAGCTTAAAATGCAGCCTTTAAAGGAAAGTGAGTTGAGCGAGTGTACCTTAGCATTGAAGTTCCATCACCACGTGGCCTGAGATCCATAACAATAACACTTTTGCTCTATGGCTGCTACCAGTTTGATGCTTCCTCAAATTTTTCTTGGATGGTTGCTTACATAGTCGAATACTTAAAAAATGGAGCAGTGGAAATTTATGTGGGGCTACTAGAAGAATTTTTTGAATTTTATCATCTGGTTTTGTCTAGCTTAAGCTTATCAAATAATATTCGTATGGTGTACTAATTATTTTGGAATGTCATATGCTGTTCTTTCTGAACCTATTTTTGTGACTAGTCATCTGGTTTGTTGCTAATTATCTTTGAGATGCCTTTTCTTGTGGATTATATTATCCTAGTGAACTGGGGATTTATGGGCTACAGTATCACAAATCTGGTAAAGGTATTGTTAATGCTAGTTGCGGAGAATGAAAGAATGATTGCTTTAATGTGCTTTCCTGTGGATTTTTTTTTTCCTTGTAAATAATAATTTTTGAAGTTTTTAAGACAAGGTTTCAATAATTAGCTGAAAAGTTACTTTATTGTAGGTTTTGGATGAAATTCAGCGCCAATCTCTGTCTTTTTCACCATCAATGCTCTCTCTCCCTGCTCCTGAGTCTGTTGTGGATTCATTTCCTCTCGAGTATTATAAAAAACAAAAAGCCATTGAAAGTGATACAAGTGATGTTCAACAGTAAGTCTTCTGATGTCATTATATAAAGCATGCGTACTTGAATTTTTCTTCTTTATTTTCCAAGGTTTATATTTGGTTGTTCATGCAGGTATCTGTTAAAGATTAAGCCCTTGTTTGGATAACTGTTTATAAATTGTTAATAATTCGTTAATATCCCTTTTTATCTACATAGTTTGTAGAACTCACAAGTACTGCCAACTTATTCACTACTCATTTTTATCTACTTTATAATTAAACCATTTATAAACAACTCTTTAACATGCTTTAAGATGCATACTTTGGACGCATATGCTGGCTTTTATTATTATTTGGATCCTTTAGTATTGATTGATAAGCAAGTCCTGTAGTCAACTAATATCAAATGAATTCGACAAAGAGTTGCATTATTAGACCCCAGGGGGAACCAGTTTTTCGAACCTGAAGTTTCTCTACATATTGTGTAGGCCCATTGCATTTTCTTCTGTTAACTAAAGTCCTGTAGTCAACTAATATCAAATGAACTCGACAAAGAGTTGCATTATTAGACCCCAGGGGGAACCAGTTTTCCGAACCTGAAGTTTCTCTACATGTTGTGTATGCCCATTGCATTTTCTTCTGTTAACTAACTTTGGAATAAAGCTTTCAACATTTCGATCTTTTCCATTACCTAGTAAGAATAAGCTATATTTGTGATATAAAAGCGCCGATACATGTAATCTTTCGAACTTGCAGCGTCATTCTATATGCTGATATATAGTAATGTTTTCAACAGGTGCTATATTTGTTTGGCTGACTATGAAGACAGTGACAAGTTGCGAGTTCTTCCTTGCAATCACAAGTACCATGTTGCTTGCATTGATAAATGGCTTAAAGAAATCAACCGGTACTTTCAAAATCTACTCTCTCTATCTCTCTCTCAATCTTAGACAACTTTGCTTTTCTAAGTCATCCTCTGCTGTGCTTCGTTAGGGTATGTCCACTCTGCAGACGCAATGTTTGTGAGGATGCTGGGGAATGTTCGGCGTCAAACACTGAAGTACCATCACAGTAATGCAGCTGTATATGTATATATAGATAGATAACTTTGAATCTTGACATGTTTATAGAGTTGATCTGATCTGAATTTCGTCAACTTTTTATATGTTGTATGGTATGTCATAAATGTCAATAATTCTTCTGACTTTTGTATCTTCAATCTAGAAATTGGGTTCAAGGCTGAAGAAAAAAATGTTATTGCAAGTTTAGCATCGTTTAATATATTAATATTACAGTGTAGAAGAAAACTTCAAAGAGTTTACACCTCCAATTGCTGCTGTGTAGAAGAAAACTTCATACATTTATTTTTCCAATGAAGATTAAACTAGAGAGTTTTGTGTCTTCTTAATTAACATGGACTTTGTTCTTTTGGATGCTGTAAACACATGGAAAATTCCTGCTTTTGATAAGTACTTTTATGGGAAGAGGGATGATTTATTAAATGGAGAAAATGAAGCTTGATTAAAGAGAATTGTCAAACATGACTACCAAACAAGAAAGGAAATGAGGCAACCATGAGCTAAAGTGAATTAGATGGGATAATTTTTGTTATGACTAAAAAGAGTTACTTATTTTAATAGTGATTACTTTCAAAATATGCAACTTATTTTTATTTTAAGCAACAAAGAGTATTTTATTTAAAATGCGCCTATTTACTTCTTAGCCAAACTTGCAGCATTTCCCTCTGGGTCGATGCCGAAGCTATACATTTTAACTTATTATGGGTTAAATGTATTTGTGGTAAGGTAAAATTTCAATTGAGTTCGATAAAGCATTTTTTTCTTTTTTCTTTTTTTCCAATTAAGTCACAATTTCCACTTAGATTGCTACAACAATCGGTTGACAGCCAAGTAGGAATTTTTACTTAGTTTCATTAAAGAAAGAATAGAATTTATCAATGTTAAAACAAATTTCTGGTCAGACTAGTTCGATGCAAAATAAAAATAAAATATTAACCCACTTCAAATTTCGCTACAAGTCTAGCGATCAACACTAACTTGACAATTTCTTCTCTTAGAGTATTAGAGTAAATCTAAACCACTAATTAGTATGTTGGGAGGAGATACAATGATTAGCTTACAAATCAACAAATATATGTGCAAAACCATAAACTGTGCAAACTGAAATTATGAACAACAGGAACAGAAATCAAAAACTCAAGCAATAACTGAACATGAAGAAGCCTAAATACGAACAAACTAAACTGAAAAAAGAAACTTATCTTTATTCATCAAGCCCACAGGCCGAAAATCACAATCTATGCCTCAATCTCGAATAACCACAGTTATAAACTTGAATCAGAACTCCAAAGTAAAGATACAAAAGTATGACACTCAGACAAGGCCGATTATTACACAAAATAGGAACTCTCTCAACTGATAACACACGGTTCACACAAGAACCAACCCTCAAACAATGTAATCACACAAGATTTACAAACTATTGAGAGGAAACAAGAAATCAAATGAGCAGATTTGATTTCTACAGAGAAGAGAAGAGAACTCTCGAAGAACGGCGCAGAGAACGAGAATGGAAGAGTCGAGAAGCCAAGTGAAGTCTCAAACCCTAGAAACTCGCTTTTATATGAGTCACCTAAAGGTCGCCTATCCAACGGTGTAGGACGTGACACTTGGCGACATCACAAGCGTTCAAAATCAAGTAAGTGTAATCACGGTTTTAAGCTTCTTCACATAACACGTTTTTGCACCAAAAACAAACCAAACAGAACTTTGGGCTGAACTTCAATTCCAGCTGGGCCAACTCATTTTTGGCCCATTAGCCATTGCATCATTGTGCCACATTTTCCTTTCATAGTATTTTTGTATCCATGTTAATGGGCCTATAACCCGTGTGCAACATCGTAAGTGCACAAATGGAACAAGTAACAAAATGATGAGTAAATAATCATTTTTTAAAGCTTTAATAAAACTCAAAACACACGAGTCACGTATGAATACAATCAATGTGGAACTTGTAGGAGAGTAGAACCAAACAAAGTTTGATCGTTCAGTTTTAGCTCCAATTTTAATAAATACACAATAACCTAGGGTCAGAAAAAAGTGTTTGGATATAGTAAAAAAGTATATAGAAACGGAGATCAATGGAATATTGCTGTATGATGTATAAATTAGAAACTAGGTTTTGATAATTTTATCAATAAATATTTGGAAATATCATATTTATCTTTAGTTTATAAATATTTTATTACTCAAATATAAATTTTCAATATTATTGATTGTTTCTAGGGTCAAATACTAATTTGGTCCCTAAAATTGCAGTGAAATTTCAAGTTCATCCTTCAATTTTAAATTCTTCCAAATTAGTCACTAAAGTTTCCTAACGGTCCTAATATGTTCACTCTGTAACGTCAAATTCTAAGTTTACACCATTAACGCCACCAACTGAGGCCACCATTATGAACTAAACATATTTTTAGCTTATATGAAGAATGAATTTAATCTATTTAAAATAGAAGAACACATCAAATTATCAACAAAANAAAAAAAAAAAAAAAAGGTTCTGTAAATAATTTCCATAAGTCTTCTTTACGACAATAGCACAACCAAAGTGACAATTGACAAAGAAAATATAATTTTGACATCACTTACAAAAATCTCAGGTGAAAATTAAGTAAAGGGAAAATATACAGAAACAGAATCCAAATATTTGAAAACAAATCAGTATTCTTATGCCCTCTGCTGCAAGGAATACTGGATCCACTGTAACACCCACTCTTTTGCTCTATTCCTTTGCCAAGATCTTCAAGAACAAATGTAGTATTTGTCTGACTATTACTGAACAACACACACCAAATGTAAGGCCCTTTATGCTTATGACTGCCAATTATGCCTACTCCGACTTCAGTATTTGTTCGATTTTTCAACAGAGACAGGGTTTTCCTGTCTTGAATGAGCGCGTGTGAGAATGCTTCTGGTGGGTCAAGATACTTCTTTTGACATCCCAAAATGTAGCCAGATATGGTCCCAAAAGTGGGCAGTTCAACACCACAGTTGGGAGCAAATACTTCGGTGAAGTCATCTTCTGGTGGTTGACAATGTATAGTATTGTTATCAGTGCAGTTTCCCTTGCATTCCTCTGCATACTGCAAAGCAATGCAGCCTAGACCCCGACTGTTGCTCAGACGAGGAAGCTTGTTGTCTGTTCGATTCTTGTTAATAATCTCAATTAGGTCGTTTGCAGCATTCCCTATCGCATAGATCAAACAGAAAGAACACATTGTTAGTTGATGAATTGATTGACTAGCATCAAAGAAGACTATACAGGCATTGAAAGGATCTGTTAAGAGGTAGCATTCCACAAAGTGCATGAGAGTGTGCGAATGTTCATTTTTCTATGAAGATTTTATTTCCAAGTCCTTAAAGCATGTGCATTGAAGATGTTCATAGTTTAATATTTGAGGTTTAGGTTTTATACCATAACTTCGACTCCAAAAGTTATTTCATCTTTAGTTTCTAAATATCATTTCCTAAATTTTGGCATCGTTGCACTGTGCTCATCACAATTCAAATTTTTCTTCAAGTTCATGCCTAGCCTCTTCATTTCTGCAGCCATGTTGTGAGCACAGAGCGAACTATTTTTTCATCTTTTCCTCAAGAATGCCATGTGCTCACTGCAAGTGGTCACTTGTGCCTATGATTGTAGGTTTTATGTATTTATTGAAGCTAACCCTAAAGAAAAAGAGAGGAAAAAACATCTTAAAAAGAATCACCATTGGAATTTGGAAGATTAGGCTTCAAGAAACAGCAATGCTTAAAAAACACTTTAAAAGGGCAACCTAACAATCCGTTTCTCTATCGCTAGTCTATCGTAAGATCCTTCACTTATGTCGATAAAACTGTCATCCCCAGAGGCTCAACAGCAATGCAGCACTATAACAATCATCAAACTAAAGGTGCCCTTCTTGTGCCGGCAACAAACATTTGAAGTATTAACTCTGTTGATTTGTAATGGCAATCACCAATGATCCTCCAAAAGTTATACTTGTTCTTCCTATCTAATGTCACAACGTTATCCCCTGGATCAAAGACAAGCTTACTATAAAAGGAACAATCCGGAAAAATTGTTAAATCCTACCCTTTGATTGAATTTATTTGGTTCAAGTGTTGCTCATTCACGTGACTCAGCAATTGCATTCAGCTGATTTCTTAAAACATTTACCAACACAAACAGCAGTGTTTGAGAAGCATTTATCTGTTAACAGTAAACTAAGCATCATTCACAATAATTCAGGATCTCCAGCAAATTGGGACTTATTTAGGCTTAAGAGTGACATGTCTCAACCACCAAAGTCTACTTTTAATTTATCCTCAATCGCTGTCACCTTGAGACTCGTGTTGTTGACATGTATTCACATTTCTCGTTTACCCATTCTAGTATGATCAAACATCCATCTTAGCATTATTAGCACAAAAATCAATACAACAAATCATGTCTAATAATATCTTATAGTGCTTACCCTTCACCATAGACTCTCTAATGGCACTTCAAATTTCATCTCATTCACTCCAGTTCTAGACATTATATCCTCTTCAGGTCCTCCTCATTAGTGAGCGAATATAAATACCTAAAACACAACATGATGCTCTGACTGACTCCATTGTCATCTTTATTCCACGACTAGGACCAAAAGGATGTTCTATATATGTCTTAGTTTCAATCTCCCTTATAGAATTAGTAAAAACTATCCATAGTTAGATGGACAAGACCCGGAGGTGGGGAATTTACGCTTAACATGGATGGTTGTAGGAGAGCAGCTCGGGCTTGGCAAGCAGATTTATGTGCCATTTCTACGGGATTAAGACTATGTTTAACAAAAGGCCTAACAAGGATATGGATTGAACTGGATTCTACTATGGCAATATTAATATTCTTTCTTATAGAGGAGGAGCATGGTCCTTTGGCTAGTAAATACTTGGTTGAAAAAATTGAGGACCTTCTTAACAAGTGCAAACCAAACATCACACAATATAAGGGAAGGCAATGGAGCAGCAGATTGGTTAGCTAACGAGGGACTTCACACGGATACGATGACAATAATCCAACCCAATTAAGTAATTGAGCGACTACGGGGCATCCTTCGAATGGACAAACTCAAATTCGTTATGCCAGATTTAAAAATTAATAGTTTTAACTTTAACTTCTCTAGATTCATTTTCTCAAAAGTTGTAAAGGAGGTAGTACCTCCTAATTTAGTGCTTTTTAAACTTTTTCTTTCTCTCCTTGTGTTAGTTTGGAGGTAAGGTTATCACTTTCATATCAATAAAAAGGGTCGGGGGAATCCAAATTCCACACACCCCCCCCCCTCAATTGGGTCTAGGTGGAGACCTAAAAATCCTGTCTAGGCTTCTATGGTGTTTTGACTAGAAATATATGCGTGCACGCCTTGGTTTTACTTAACCTAAAACTTACAAATTCTAAAGTATTCCTGTAAAGTTGCTTAACTGTTCTCTTTATACTACCATCGATTAAAACTATGTCATCAGACAATAAAAACGCCCCAGGACATACTCTTGGATATGTTCCTAAGCTCTTCCATGAATAACACAAAATGATGAAGATTTAAAGTAGAATCTTGATGCGAGCCTATGACAATAGGAAATTCTCTGCTGCTGATCCTACTAGAACTCACACTCGGGATTGTCCATCATATATCCTCAATAACATTGATACATCTACATAGAAAATCTTTTTGACTTCAGAAAATTCACTAATAGACATGAAATTTATCAGAATCAAGACGAGCAAGTCTAATGGGGAAAAGGATTGCCGTGTAAGTAAAGTGCCTCGGGAAAGTCTTACAAAAACGATTACCCATTTAGCAGTATCTGTTGACATATGATCACTTGAAGTTCAAGCATGACTGGCAAAAAAATGTTGCGACAGATTATTAGAAAATTGAGTTATGAGACGCGCAAGTATTATTACACTTGCACTAGGTGCAAGTTGATCCTACCTAATTATTTATAGGCCTAACTAAGTGCTTTTTTGGAAGAGTTTAAACTATAACAAAATCCGTTCAGATCAGACCAGGAGGAATGGGATTGGTCTGACTTCTCACTCGGATGTAAGACTCCCTCCGCCAACAGATGCCCCATGCCACCTTTCATGAATAATCATTATTGGTCAAATATAATTTTATCCACATATTTCATAGATCGCACAACTATTACCCCCTTTTTATCCACACATTCTGTGGAACTCCCCAATTAAACTTTAATTTTAACTCTCCCAAACAACCACTAAGAATTTCCTAAATATTTATTTTATTTAATTTTTGGAGGCTACTCATGGCGAAATTCATAACGGGCCACCTTATTGTACAGTTTTTGCACAAGCTAGACATCAAATCTCATCTTCCAACTCTCTTCATGGTTTCTAGTTCATACTCCTTCAAGATGTACTCATGTATAGAGGCTCCATCTTTGATAGTGGCATGAGCTACTCTTAACATACAAATCCCGTTCATATTTTGCTCCAACATATTAGACACTTGTATTGATTTTGTCATGCTTAAATGAAGTGTCCTTAACTTCCATATAATTGTTTTCTTGCATTTATCAATTCTTCCACGAGTTCTCTGTAGCTTTGAAGATTTCCAGATAGCAAAACTATTTCCTGAGAACTCCCAATAAAATCGACCTGTGAATTAATATGACAAACTAAATAATATCAATATTAATTCTCCAAGAAACAGGTCCAGGAAAGAGTAAGATTGTTCCCCACTAATGCTTGTGGTGGAAGCACATCTACGAAGACATAATGCAAGTATTATTTCCCTCTGAAACGAGGAATGTCCAAAATTAGACTCACCATAAAAAAGTGGAAATTAGGCGACAAAGAATACCTTTCTTTATAGAACAGAAAGTAAAAATAAGGAGACTAACTACGCTTAAGGAAATTGAAGCCAATCTAGCTTGTGATGTGCTATCACAAGACAAGTTCTAGAAATTCACTGTTGCACTCTCTCAAATCAATTTTGAACTACATTTTCGATGATATCCTCACTGAAAAATATATTTGAATTATTGAATATAAAAAAGTGAAGAGGACAACGCTTCTGAACTTCTTGTTCTACTAACAATAAAAGAAAACACCTTGTCACACCCCACCCTCACCCAAATAAAAGTTATCGTATATCCTAATGCCCAGTCCATTCTCAATCAGTATCTCATTAAATAGGACAAGTCCTAAGTAATATTACTCGATATTTCAATAGCTTCCATTCACAAGTCATAGAGTGAAGTTTTTATAATCATTTTTTTTTTCTAAGCCATTACTTGGCAGATATGTTATCATCTTGATAGACGACTCATATGGTATGAAAAACAAAATGAATATCAAAGATCTTTCTTTGTGAAAGGGATTTCATAAGCTTCAAATTGATCAATGGTGGCTATTGCACTACATCCAGGCTATCAAAGATGAATAGAACTCTCAAGACTAGAGAATACGAACAGAAAAGTGCCTTTTTGATGTTATAGGAAATTGCAATATGTAGGTTGCTTCTTCCATGAGAGTAGGTATACTAGAAGTCCAAAATTTCAACCAACCAGAGAGGGGATAAGGAACAAGGACAGCTAATCTCCAAAGGGAAAACAGGTTTTTCAAGGTAAATTTGTATTCTTTACAAATTACAATAACTGTCTATGCACCTATTGATGCATACGGTTCAGAAACAATAAAATTTTGAAAAAAATCAATGCATAGGTTGAGTCATCTTTCCTTTTTCCTAATCTTTTCCATACATGCTTTCAATCTAGGGATTCCACTATTCTCTATTTAGCCAGACAACCCCTTCAATCCATCCAATCAAGGAGTGGAAAGGATCACCTGAAGCTGGAGATCCTATGGTGAATTCATCCTTTGTTATCCTTCTATTCACATCAACACAGGAACTCCTTGCTCATTCAAGTTCAATACCATCACATAATTCTTACTGACCGAGTTCAACGTTGAGTGGCCATAGTCAGTTCATCGCTAGTGGCATAATCAGAGGAAACCTATTCAGTTGGGAAATAAGGAAACTTACCTCACTTCATATGCTTGCTACTGAAACTGTGGTTAAGACCTAAAAAGAAAGAATACTTGTAAACTCATTAGGTACCCATATCCGATACGTATTCAAGTTCGGATACTCTTCGAACGCTCCAATACATACCAGATACGTGTTTTTTAATTATTTTATATTTTGTGAATTTTCGATACATATCGAATATGTAATATATTATTTTATATTTTTAATTATTTCCGATACGTATCAAATACGTTAGGACAGGTGAAGGGTTTTATTCGTTTTAAACTCTTTTAGAACTCATTATTATTAACAAAGTTTTTTTTTTTACTTAATAGATAATATTATGAATAACTTATTGAAAATAGATAATATTTATTTGAAATACACCCAGAGTTTTAAATTAATTGACCACTAGAGTTTTTTATTGGAAATATACAATAAGGGTCTGTTTAACCCTCATTTTTTGTGTAGAATGCATTTTGGAATAGTATATTGATGAAGAATGTATGATTAAAAATGAAGGAAAATCTTTTGGGTTGCGTGTAATATTATTTTATCGAAAAATGTGTGGTTGAAAAAAAAAAAGAAAAATATATTTTGAAAAAATGGGGATCAAACATGGTCTAAATCTATTAATAAATGTAAAATCGTTTTAATAGTTGACAAATATATTTTTATTATTGTAAGTAGATAATAATTTTATAATATAAAACCATGTTAATAAATTACACATTAATATAATCAAACTTTATTGTATATTTGATTTTCATTCATTGCAATCTGCGTCTTTTATCAAGAAAAATAAATCTCTATTCAAAAGAAGAATCCAAAATGAGGGATATTGCCGAGGACTCATTTGCTACTATCGAAAGTATTAAGCTACTTGATGTTGCTAATATATCAATAGATGAGCCAGAGTTGGATAAAGTAATTTTAATGATAATGAAGCACATGATGTTGGTGATGTCAAAGAAAATGAAATTCAGACAATTTAGGATTAAAATAAAATGTTAAAGCATTTTATTTTATTTTTATTATCGTTCTTCTGTTTTAATGTCTTTTTTTAATAAAATTATGTTGTATCAGGGAATCTGGAATCTGTATCGTATCGTATTCGAATTACGTATTTAAATTCGTGCTTCTTAGGGAAAAAACAGTGACATGGGAAACTGCCCTTCCCTCTCATATTTACATTAGCAAATTTGAACAAGAGGGGAATGTAATCTAACTCGACGAAGTATCACATTTTTATCTGCCGCTACAGACCAACCAATGAGGGGTTTCTGAAGAAGGAATTAAAGAAAGGATTAAGCCAAATGTACAGAGACTCGGTTCACAGACCTCTTACCGACTCTCACATGAGGTGGGTCCCAATGATTAAAAATTGGTTCAAAATTTTTCCCGCCCCCCCCCCCCCCCCCCCCCCCCC
>CAIGRT010127705.1:0-15024 GCA_903798405.1 Fraxinus platypoda
TTCTGTTTCATAGGCACTTTTTATATATAGAAAATATGTTTAACTAATGGTCGCTGAGGCTCATCAAAACTTTAAGTAGGTCGTTTGATCATCGATTTGCTTATTTATGAAGCAATATGTAATAATACATGATTGATGTATGATTATTATGTTCATATTGCTTGTGTAGCTTATTGAGTATTTCTTTGAGATGCTCATTCCTATTTATCTTTTCAGAATAATCAGAGACCCACGGTGGCTTGTCATGAATATCATATTTTATTTTTAGAGAAGATTATTTCTTATGTTTTAGATAGCAAATTCTATACTTAATAATCATTGTGGTGTCCAAGAAATTTTAGTTTAAGTTTATATTTCGAGACAGATAATTTTAACATTTGAACATGTATTTTCTTAAATTGCCAGCATTCTACCACTGTCTTTAAAATTTTCCTACGGTCTATATATTTAGAATTTTAGCATTTTTTTAATTGAAAAATAATCCTTTATGCGTTATCTACCATATGCAATTGAAAATAAGTCGATTGGAGTCCCGTAAAATTTATTATAGCATTTTTTAGTAAGCTGTGATAGTCAGATCCAGGATTAAAGATCATCCTATTCGAAAAATATACTTTCGTGCTTTAAACGTCGTTTCGAGATCCTAAATTTTTATATGTCGTACTTATATGAGTTTTATACTCTTTGGTAAAGTTTCATAAAGTTTCGTCAAGATTTGCTAGGTCAAATATTTTTTGCAAATTCACTGTGCAATCGAAGAAAACTGCTTCAGATTCCCCCTTTTTTTTAAAAAAATTATTCCAAATTATTTTGTGTTCATGTGTTAAACAATAATAATAATAATTAAGATTATATAGTTTTGATTAAATAAATCCTATTAAAAACTTTCTTAATATTTCATTTTTGGAGACTAATATTAAAGAATTCATGTTTGATAACACGCTAGGTTATTAGAATTCGGGATGTTACAAATTGGAGATTTAAAACTTTTTAATTAAAATAAGGTTCAAAACTAGATTACAATCATTCATACTAACTAATTACTTAATTAAATATTATGGGAGAATAAAAATACAAAAAGAAATTAAAGCACATCACCTGAATTTAAGGAAAAAGGGGAAACAGATGAAGATTATCGACCGAGATTCGGCATTCTTCTTATAAAATTTTGAAACCCTAGTTTCTTGATTGATTTCTTGATTCCCCCCCCTCCTTTTGGCTTGAATAATATATGTACAATTTCTATGCACAAGGCTCAGCTTGAATAATAAAATCTATAAGCCCCCTCGAATAATTGGACAAATGCATGTATTTATAGAACAATATTTATGCAAAATCCTTGTTCAACTTGATTTCCACAAAATAGTTCAAATTGGTTTCTATTAAATAGTTTGAGAAATAAAAGGAAACAATTCTCTTTTTCGAGTGATCCTTTTCTCATGTACTTTAGTCCTTCATCTTCTATTATTTTACAATGAAGTAATCTCCATTCCAAAATCATTAATAATTGATCCGAAGCAAGTTTTGAAAGTTTGCAGTATAGTCCCCATACTTTTTAAGTTGAATTTAAGTCCCTGAAACTTATGATTTTTTACTGAATGCTCCATTAATACTTTCCATTGATCTCTTTCAATCCAGTTAATATTCAATTGCTTCAAATCAACTCTAACTAAACTTCAAGTAGTCTCTTTTCACATAAATTATGTTCAAGTTGGGAATCTTCCTATAATTAACACAATTTACACAAATCAAGTAGATATAGCTCAATTTATATACAGTTAAATAAGAATAAAAGCCTGAATAAGCGCACAAAATGCACTTACCAAATACCCTCAAACTTAAACTCCTGTTCGTTTCGAGCAAAACTATCTACTAAACAAATAAGCAAACAAATAGATATATAAATGCATTATATAATTTTGTCGGACTCGCATTAAGAATTGAAATCGTTTGATAATTCACAAAAAGTTCATAAGTAATGCCACTAAAACTAATTCTTTATTCATTCAATGCTCGATCTATGTGTGTGTGCACATAATCAATCTAATAATCATTATCTTTTAAATTGGTTATTTTCCAACCCTTAATAATTAAATATTTCTTTTTCTCTCTCGTGGGATATACACCCCAAACTTATTTTTCAATCTCATTCCCGAGGTGTTTATTCTAAGGTTGTTTCACAACACTCATTCCTTTCCCACTCAAATTTGGTTGGGTTTCACCAATGAAGGTCACTAACTAAATGCATGATGATTTTCCTTAAATTTGAATATCTCAACTTCCAAGCTTCAACTAGGATAAAAACCCTAACCCAAAATTATAAATTCTGAATTAAGTGTCCAAGGCTTAGCCAGGCAGAAACAATGGTTATAATTGTTTGACCCTGCTTCAACACACTTTGGTGTGTTTTTCTTTTCTTTTGTCTTTTCATTGTGTCCCTTTTTCTATTTTTGGGATCTTTTCTTTGATTTTAGAAGGTAGTTTCACTCTAAATTGCAGGCAGTCTTCTTTCTAGATAGATCGTCTTCTAAACATTGGTGATGAATAGGGCACATTAATCGAAACTAACTTCTCACAACAACGTAGGTAACTTTTTCCTATGTACCACGACTAGTACAATGCCTTTTATTTATTTTTGGATAAGTAATTGAAATCAAACCCCTGATAGATGGTTATTACCTAGGTCTTACTTGTTAGCCAAAAATATTCCATACAAATATTCAACACGCATGGAATCAGTACTTATCTAAATAGCTCCTAACAATGGATCAACCTCCCCTAAACTATTCGTTTCAATTGGTTAAATAGTGTTTTTAATTATGATCTCGATTAGTCAGCCTAAGTTCAAAATTAATTTAACATATTCTATCAATATAACCAATAAAAAAATACATAATAATTATCACAACTATTGTACTCAATATAATACGATCAAACATGAAAAAGTATCGAATTAGCAAAAAAATTGCGTCACGTGTTCAAATTTTATGAAACATAAACAATTTCAAATAATTTCAGTTAGTAGGCAAAGCTATCCAACTCACAAAAGCACACATAAAATAAGATAACTTTTAAACCTTTTTTTCCACAATTTTTAATTTTTTTTTTAACATATAACTCAACATAAGCAAATAAAACTTACTACTATACACCCCCTAAACAATACACATTTTCCTCAATGTATGTACAAAATAGGTTTAAAGAAGGGTTAGCAATACTCGTCGTGTATATGATGTTTCTCATTTAGCACTTGATCTTTTATCTTCGTTCAATAACCTTATCTTGCTCTTTCTACAAAATATTTTCTATTATACCTGAAAAGGAACATGAAGAATAATTATCAATATACATATGCGAATTTATGCTAATTTAATTAGGAATGATGATTATAAACTAATTATGACCTTAAAAAAAATTAAAAATAATAATAATAAAAAGAAGAAATTCTTTGACTATATATATATGCTCTATTGTTCTTAAAAGTAAAGAAAGAAAAAATGAAAAAAATGGATTTTTTAATACTTATTTATTTTAATAAGGAAAAGAAAAATTCAGAATAATAATAATAATAAAAAAAACGAATAAAGAAAAGAAGAAGAAGAAAAATAAATCTTTTATTTTATTTATTTTTTGTTAATAAAAATAGAATGAGAGAGAATATGTATGTATGTATGTATGTATGTATGTATGTATGTATGTATGTTTTTGTAAAATAAAATTTCAATTTTTTTTTTCTATGGTCAACCGCGGGCTTGTAACATGTGGTTGGCCCGTGGCATACAGGGCTTACTACGGGCCGTGGGCAGACCACGGTCAAATCATTATTATTATTTTTAGAAAAATTGGAAAAATATGCATATATTTAAAATGCAATCCCAAATTTTATATACAAACCATAAAAAAATTTAAAAGTTTAAGGTTAGAAAATTGCCCCCATTAGTTCTTGATTTATAGTCTCAAGCTGGACTCTGGACAATGATGTTTTCATGGCACTTTGAATAGGATTTTGGAAGGTCTTGCTTAGCTTGATCGGATTCTTTTTGTACCACAATTCGCACATGTTCCAAGATATTAATTTGCCCTCTTGAATATGATAAAACTTGCCTAAATTACTCAATTCGAACCCAACTAAGAATACTTCGATCTCCTCATCGTCTTCAAATCAATGAAGTTGAATGTTTGCATGCTAATCTCGTCTTATTGAATGCCACTAATTCGTTTGGCTCCTTTATGATTAATTTCTCGATTTCTACATGTTCTTTTTTCTTTAGTTGTTGGTTCATCGGGTTTAATGATGAAGAGATTCTCCAATAAGCATAGTTCTTGGTTACTCCAAAATTATTTGATCTTCAATCTTTTTATGTTTTTGCATGGCAAAGACATCTGCCACAAGCATGTCACCGTCATCATCATCTTCTTCTCTTGGATTATCAAGTACGATAGGTAGGTTGTATCTCACTTTTTAAGTTGTTGTCTGAAGAGGAATAATATAAATAGCATATTAACATCATCTAAGTCAAAATCAATCATTGTATATTTTTGGTGCACTATTGCTTCCTTTCGTTCCTTGTCAACGAAACAAAGAAAAAAAGTAGATCAGCTGAGAAAGAAAAAGAATGACAAATTAAACAAAAGCAAGAAATAATTTAAACCAATATTAAATAAAAATAGTTCCCAGCAACGACATTAAAAACTTGTTGTCGATTTTATATCCTGCAAGTTTACGGATCGTAAAAAGTAATACAATGGGCAAATGAGTCCAAATATTATTCCCACGAGACCTACTATTTAACCGTTGTTTCAATTATTCCTAACTTCGATTCGAATGAGAACAAATAGTTGTAGTTATTTTTATTTTAAATATATTTAAAAAAACAAAAGTTGATTTTTAATTATGATTTAAGCATCACGATTCATGACTGCACCATAGATATTCCCTCAATCTCAATCATCAAATTTTATAACAATTGATTATGTTTACCCAGTTGAATTTTTCTAACATAATCAATTTACGACCCTCGAGTTCAATAAATTAATTTCATATCTTTATGTGAATCCTGATACATCTTAGTTAAACGCATTAAATGTCTAAAAATCTATGTAATGACCACATTAACTAGAAAAAGGTATCTCTACACTTCTATACTAGTTCCCAATTTTTAGTACGTGGTCTAAACAAATAATCCACATCTCTACGTATCGCTCACAAAATCAATGAATTACTGACCAACTAATCTAGCTTAAGAATAGAAATAAATACAACTCACAAAATCAATTGGAGATTTAAAACTTTTTAAAATAAAAATAATGTTCAAAACTAGGTTACAATCATCATCCTAACTAATTACTTAACTATACACAGTGGGAGAATAAAAATACAAGAAACACTTAAAGCACATCACTGGATTTTAAGGAAAAATGGGAAAAAGATGAAGATCTTGCACCAAGATTCCGTGTTCTTCTTGTAAAATCTTGAAACCATAGCTATTCGATTGATTTCTTGATTTTTTCCTCCTTTTGACTTGAATAATGTATGTACAATGTATCCCCACAAGCCTCGGCTTGAATATATGAGTATAATGAAATCCACAAGCCCCCTCTAATTGTTGGACAAATGCATGTATCTATAGAACGAGATTTATTCAACTTGATTTCCAAAAAAGAGTTCAAATTAGGCCCTGTTTGAGTCACCTTATTGTAGAATGAGAATGAAAAATATAGCCGTTATTGAGGTCCACACAAGAGATATAAAATTTGAAAGCCCTGTTTGAGCCAAATTATTGTAAAATGAGAATGAAAAATATAGTCGTTATTGGGGCCCACACAAGAGATAGAAAATTTGAATTTAAATGTTGATGTGATGGATAACGGTCATATTTTTCATTTTAATGAGATAAAAATGTGGCCCAAACGGGGGCTTAGTTTCTACCAAAGAGTTTTAACAAATAAAAGGAAACAATTTTCTTTTCCGATTGAACTCCTTTTCTCACGTGACTTTAGCATTTCATCTTCTATTATTTCGTTATTAAGTCTTCTTCATTCCAAAACTATTAATAGTTGATCTGAAGCAAGTCTAAGAAATTTGCAATTTAGTCCCTAAACATTTGAAGTTGAATTTAACTCATGAAACTTATGAATTTTTATCAAATTCTCCATTAATACTTTCAGTTGATGTCTTGCAATCCGGTTAATCTTCAATTATTTTAAATCAACTCCAATTAAGCTTCAAATAATATTTTTTCACATAAATTATATCCAAGTTGAGAATTGTTCCTACAACTAATAAAATTTATACAAATTAAGTAGATAATTGCTCAATTTTTATATGATTAAATAAGAATACAAGCTCGAATACGGATGAAATGCGCTTATCAATTTCTCTCCAGTCGTTGGGGCAATTTGATCATTTTTAGAGAATACTAGATGGCGGCTCCTTATTGGCTCTCTTATAACTGATTTAGTTAGAAATCACGCTCTCTTATAATAAATTGCCCTTTATTGATAGCCTGTAGCCAGCTTTGATATGAAAAATGATACACAATCTTTAAGTGAGCCTCATGTCTCTTTGTTTCTCTTGCGTATCGCTTATACTTAGTCGATGGCTAGCTAAGATCGTAATTTCATTTTGAGGGCTAACAAATAGTCCCCCAAGTTTGGTCTTAATATTCATATTAACTTCAGGACTTATTATTTCTTTCGTTGCATAGCAAAACTCTGGTTGTTCACATATTTGTTATTTCTTAGTGGTGGATGACGTGGGCCGATTTTCAGGGGACATTCTATAATTGCTATAGTTTTTGGTGTACGCTACTTGGCTACTTTTTGTATATTTCTATGGTAATGCCTTGTAGGCATTTAAAAAGTGTGTTACCCACTTTCAATCTTACCGTGCATTTTTTAAATCTTGGTCAAGCGCCTGTTATTCACTACAACAAAAATTGCCTTTTGCAACGGTCGAAAAACATTTCTATAGAGCTTTTGCAGCGTTCGGGTATATGTTGTGGACTTTGATGTTGCCGTAGAGTAAAAGTTTTTTGCAAGGGTCTTTAACCGTTGCCTATTCTTATTTAGCAACGTTCAATGAGTGTTGCCTTTAACCTTTTAGCAACGTTCAAATACCATTGCCTCTACCTTTTTCGCAACGTTCATTGACTGTTGCCTTTAACCATTTAGCAACGAGTTTATGAAATTTGTGGATTTCCCATGTTCTAGTTAATTTGAAGAATTTGGTTGGAAGGGGTTTCTAGGCTTAAAGTAGTGTAACATGTATGTACTTCATTAGTCCGACCCTCTATTTCATTAAATTCCTCAAATTGACTCAACAATGGGAAACCCATAGATTTCAGAAACTCAAAATTCATAATGAACCACAATAGTAACAGTAACCATTTGAATATATGTGTCCACCTCTCCCAGATAGTACAGCCATATGTTGAAAACCGATGTCCAATGAAACTCGTCACCATAGCAGGTACAACTATCCTCTATATACTCTATGTAGTTATGCGTCATTGATACCTGAAAATGGTAGGGAAAGGAGGAATGAGTATAGCAACTCATTGAGTAAAGTGTCCACTTGATGCATGCCATGCTATGCTCTTTTCTTACATATTTACCTTAATCTCTTTGGGTCCATGTGAAATAAAAAATATGTACACCCGAGCTCGCTCGCCTTAATTAAGCATAAGTATGGCTAAAACTCTTTCACGTACATGTGCCCTTTTTGACACAGTGATTTCATAACTAGCCATGGGTGATATTTGTCTAAGAATGTTGATCATTTGCACAATTGATCACTATTGAGGCATCCCAACATCAAATACTTCACATAAAGGTCGAGCACTCATTCAATCATTGAACCATCCGGTGATCCAACGAGTGTCCTCTTCCATTGGCCTATATACCCACGTTGGTGTACAATTTATTATTTACATTCCATATGCATACCAATCAATATTGGAATGTGTCATGTCCATGCCATGCTCATAAACAATTTCGAAATATATTATTTATGTATGAGATGAATGATTACATAGCAATGAACTTATTCACATAATTTCATTCCACATAGACTCATACAAGGAATCACATAAACAATATAAATCTTAGCTACATATTTTACTCACAGATCAGAGGAGGAATAGATTCTCGAATTGGTCCTGTCAAATTATACAAACCAATCATTTCAGAATCCGATTTTAATAGCGTATTCTTAATATAACTTTATGATGGCCCGAGTGCCTTCCAAATCAGATTTATATAATATCAGAGGAGCACAGGCAACTCTAATACACCATAACTATAAGAAAACAAGTACAGGTGCCCCGATTTAGAATGTGTACCGTCTAAGAGTATCAGAATCTCCATTAATGGAGTTTTTGTGCTTCCCCTTTTTTATTTCAAAAGTTTTTGTTATAATTTAATTGCCCTTCTAGACTCCTGATTTAAGAACTTAGTTGTCTTATAAAAATCTACTTTGAGGAATAGTAAACTTAAATTCTGAATTTAAAGAAAGATATTGTTCATTACCTTAATCATTTAATTATCTTCTTGGAGTGCTCTTGGCTGGTAGAATTGCTATAAGATTTCTACCGTTGAGTGTCCTATTTATACTAGTATGAGGGAATGTCAACGCCAAGATAAGATCATGTGTAATATAAAAGAGGAGGTTTTTTTTTCCATCATAATATTAAGCCTTAAGTACTAAGTTCTCACCTAAGCAAGCACCTTACTCATCAACTCTATCTTAGAATCCCGGCCCACTTATCTTTCTGCCATGTGTCCCTAGATGACTAATGAAAGTTAAAACTCATTAGTTAAAACTTTTAGCGATAAATATATGAGAATATTATTCTCTTAGTTCTTCAAGTTTTCCCCACTTTCATTAAGTCCCCTATAGTTTATAATATTTAAAATTAAACCATTTTTCTCAAATAATTGAATTTCCCTTAACATTTCAAATGAACTCACTCAGGGTTCAAAAATCAATAATATATCAATCATTTGAAGGGTTGAACTAATAATTAAATTAATTGTAAAATACGAAATTTGTGGAATGTTACACTATTATGAGCAAATTTGTTATCCATAACTAAGAGGTCCATGTGTCCTTGAAATACAATTGGTTTTTCGTCGAACTCAATTGTCAAAGTAATTTGAACCCTTAGTATCAAATTGTATCCAGTAAAACCGTATACGGGTTAGGCCATGGGTATCCAAGAGTGATCAACCTACATTTCGTCAAAAGAAATTTCAAAAAGAATATTAGCAGAACTGTCATTATCCACCAACATGTGGCTAAGGCCGTTACGAGCTATTACAACCCGTACTACCAATTCATCGCAATGGACATATATGACTTCATGTTCATTATTACTATCAATAGTAATTGGAAAAGATGTAGGTTTAGGATTATCTCGAATCCAAAATACTTTGTATATGGGTTTCCTGGAGACGGGAGCGTAGCTCTTTTGTTTTCTCATTGTATCTGATTATGGTATTGATCTCCTTTATCAGGGGTAGAAAGTTATAAGCATTTACTAGTGCTTGCTTCGGCTCGACCTGCCTTGGTATGCTTCGGTTATCTCATGCGAACCTCCATGTTGACTTTGCAACTTAATCATCCTTAACACCTCATTACATTCATTTGTATTGTGATCCCTAGAGTGATAAATCTTATAGAATTTTATCTTTTGATTCCTCGTGAAAGGATTTTTTTGCCCATGACCGTTTCAGGGGTTGAGGATATTATAGACTCTATCCTCGGGCTGCACAAAACACGTATATTGCTGTTTTGGCAATTTAAAAGAATGTGTGGGGATTTTATCTTTGAGCTTTTTTGTTCGAGCTTGCTCTATCTTCTTTCAGTTGGCAAAGTGTCTTTCGTTTGGATCTTACTTTGGATCAAGTTCACCAGTTGATAATAGGAAATAAGATTTCAGTTGCGAACATCCTGCCAAAAGGAAGTCTCCATCAGTAGACCATTCTATGAGGCATCTTTGGCCTTTTCATTCGATATAGTCTCTCATGATATCAATTCAAAACTGAACCGTGCGAAATAGCTTTTTAGAGACTCATTCTTCCTGCCACATGTCATTTAATCGCGTGGCTGGAGCTTACCCTATTCTGCTTCTGGTGAATGCTCCTAGAAATGTTTGTTTCAATTGTGGCCAGCTTCTGAATGATCCTAGAGGCAATTTTCTATACCATCTTTTAGCCAATCTATCCAGAGTTAAGTGGAACCCTTGGTGCTTCAACGTAGGACTTGCCTTTTTTTTAATTTCATCCGCGATGTATATTAAAATAGATGGTACATATGATCTCTTTTCCCATTGTACTTCTCCATTATAGGACAAATAAAATTGTCCAGGATTGGCACCTCTTTGATTTTCCTGGAGAACGATACGCATTCATCATTGTCATCCATTTCATATAACTTAGCCGAATGACCTTCGTACGCTTTCGTTGGAAGAGTATTGTATGACGTTTTCCCATAATTTTTAGTTCTCCAATTTTCTTGACAGTAATTTTGAGTTGATTTCCTATCGCGGGAAATTAATTCATCCATAGATCTCCCGATTGCGTACTTATCCTTATACCGATCCTTCATCTTCTTCTCTATGTTATCATCAGTCTTTGAAACCTGCAAGTTGCCACTCTTCCTACGGAGGGAACTAGCGGCATGTTTTTCTTCATTTATTCCTGAATCACCTTATCAATTTCTTCCCGAATTTTCATCTTTTGCTCGCAACGATGCATTCTCCGCAGTTGTATCGTTATACTTTTTGCCATTTCTTGTATTATTTTGGCAATATATGCCTTTTTTCTCAAGCGGCCACATTGAGTAGGAGTAATGCTGGTGTGTGGTTTTAACAATGTTTCCTCATGCTGTCATTTTGGATTAACATCATTATTTAAAAGCTTGTCGCTGCTATGTCCTTTGATTGTAGCTTCTGGTGATAACTTTTCTTTTGGATTATCTCCCACAAGATTAATTTTTTTAGATGCTAAAAATTTCCCGAGTATACCGGATTTTGTGGTTTACTTTGTTCAAGTTTTCATACAGACGGTGCCAATTTGTTGATGATAGAAATCAGATCATCAAGTCATACTCACTTAGCTATAACTTTCACTTTCTAAACTCACTAGTTTTGAGGCTTAAACAATAGCAAGAAGAGAAATAACTATTTGAGAGGGAAATATTTGAATTGCATGTGTTCTTCTTCAAATGAAGGGGTATTTATAGATTTCCCTCCAAGCGTTGGGATAATTTGGTCATTTTTAGGGAATACCAGATGTCGGCTCCTTATTGGCTCTCTTATTGATAGCCTGTAACTAGTCTGGATATGAAAAATCATTCATGATCTTTAAGCAAGTCTCCTATGTCTTTCATCTCTCGTATCGTTTATACTTTGCCAATGGCTAGTTGGGTTTGCAGACTTCATTTCTAGGGTTGACATACTCGTTGTACTACTATAAACTAACTTGGATTCATCTCAATCTCTAATTAGAACCCCTTTGTTCATTACTGTATCAAATTAGGGCATTAGTCGCATCATATTAAATCACTGGGAACAGAGTGTTATACTACATTGTTCATAATAATGTGCTAATAGTTACAGCACTTCATAAAGGACACAAAATTTTATAAACAAAACTCTCTTAATTCTATTTCTTTTATTCCACATTAATTCAAAATAACTGTTTTCATAATCCTTCTTTCTCTTAAACTTTGTCCAAATCATTTTCAAGCAATCAGAGTCCTAAATTGTGTGTTATGCTATTCCCTTAGAATATCAGTCATCAATTATGAATAAAACTGTAGTAAGGCAGAAAATAAGGTACTGAATTCAAAGAAAAGTACACGACAATATGTTTACCCCCAATGAATTGGAGCCCGGAGTTCACCAATTGCTTGTCTAATCTCTGTTGAAATGGATTAAGCCATTTTACATAAAATACCAATCAAGAATCAAGAGTTACAAGAGTTTATACATTAACAATGTGCTTGTTCAAATCCTAACCAAAAGAACTGAACCCAACCTTACAGCTTTACACTAAATGAAAATCAAACAAAATTATGCACTTTTCTCTCAACATTGATTTGATTGGTTGAAGGCTGTGTAAATGAGGAAGAAAATTGATCCCTTAATCTGTGAATACAAGCTATTATATCCTCTATAATCAGTGGCCTAACTGATTTAATTCCCCAACATAATTCTTTTCTGGTTACACATTTATAAAATGTACAATACTAATTTTGGAAAAAATACTGAGTCTTGAATAATAGATGTCTGCATCTCTTGTTTTATACCAAGGATGAAATCCTTTTCAAGAAAATTTACGATGACATCTCTTTTCATTTTGATCTCTCCTATTTTTAGTAATTTCATCCTTTAATTAATTTTCGACAACACCTTTTGTTATGCCTCGCTCGACAAGGCTCCAAGTATCAATCATGTGGCAGTCAAACAATAAGCTCCGTTAGGCATGGACTCTACATCATTATCCTACCTAGCCTAGTCGAGGTTGTAACTAAGGTGGTCGAAGTGATGTATCACCTTAGTTGATGTGCCATGTAAAAGCCGATCCTCCATGGCCTAGGCAAGGTGTTATAACCTTTTGTAGAATAAATCCAAGGCAATTAGACTCTTAATGAGAGTAGGCATCTCCCATTTCAATTATTCTAAGAGTTCTTTCGTACAAGACCTTTCTATTATTAATTAATGTGACACATCTGCACTAGACGCCTTATAGTCAACTTGTTAGTCTACTTTTCAGAAGTCAGACTTACGCTTTAGGATAGCTACTTTTTAGAAACATTAAATGCCTCTGATCTTAGGATTGATAGAGTGACACCTAGGAGATGACATCTCAACCATTAGGATGATCACTCTACTTCTTGTAAGTACTATATGTGGTTTTCAACTCACGAGCTTTAGCGATGATGTGCCAAATGGTTGTGGAGTCATGCCATAACAACTTCTTCAAAATGTTTTATGCAAAACAACAAGTATTAGCACATACGATTTGAGAAGCTCAACATACGTGAGGTAAACAACTAAAAGTTACCTTGAGAGGCCATAAGTTCATGCTTGATGAAGATGATGTTTTTCTCTATGAGCTCGGAGTACTTGCGATTTTTTGTTCACAAGTTGATAGATGATGAAAACGATGCCCCACTGCTCCTTGGAGATCTTGTATCAAGCAATGAATATGTAAGCAAGGAAAAATGGTTTAAGTACTAATCAAATGGTTATAGGAAGGAAAAAATAGTTCGGAAATACTAAAACTCACTAGAAGTGAAATAGGTGGTAGGAACAGTAAAAGGCGCTAAGGGATTTCCTCCTACGGTGTCCTAACAACCCGATGCCCAAAATTAGGACTCCTTCCATTCTTCCCTCCGAAACCTTTGGGTTGCAAATGGAGTGAAAGACACTGAATGGAATATCCTCGCCTATAGCTGCCTCATGTTAGAGCATCCACTACCTAACCATCTAACTCTAAAAGTTCGAATTGAACAACGCTAGAGCTAGGCAATAAGACCTCATGACGAGGTAGAACAAATGGTGATTGTGTAATATAACCCAGCTTTTAAAATTGCCTCACTTATAGCCACACATCCCGACCTTATATAGCAGGCCTGCAATTAGGTTCAGGATGAGCATATTTATACTATTAGGGATGCTATATTTTTCCCTAATTACTTAAAGTTTGGTTGGGTTCATGTTTGAAGGAACACTAGATACCTTCCCTCTTAATTGATGTGTCCACAGGTCCATTAGGGGTCTCCAAATGTTTTCACCAAACTGGACTATTGTAGAAATCTTAGTCGATGAGAGAACAATTGGTTCCTTAATCCTAGAAGGCACAATGGCCAACCTATCTCCACTGGACCACTAGGTTGCCTCATAGCCTCATACATTCTTAAGGTTTTGCTTTTAAACAAAGGAAGAAGATAGAGAAAGTGGAATGACTAAAACTTTACCTAGAAGGCATGTGTAGGATGAAGTCGTCAGAATGGATGAATGTCATTGGAAAAACCAAAGTGGGTAGCCAAAAATATACAAATTCTTCCTGGAATTGCAAATGGACATAGTAAAAGTGCATTTTTGAATTTTTGCAAAAGTAAAAACTTACAAATAGGAGAAGGATGTCTTTTATAGGCAAAGGTAACGAACCTTAGCCATTAGATCAATACAAGGATGATCTTGGCCATCTATTCATCAAGCTCATTTGAGCTATTAAGATAAAAGGTCATGACTATCTAAAGGCCCAGACGTAGCGGTGCTTCTCAAACGCGAGTGGTAACACGTGATCTTGAACACGCACAATTGTATGTCATCATTAGCATTACTGACGTAGGAGATGCTTGTTTTGAAAGTAAGTGATGCCTCAACTGAAATTCATGAAAACACGAAACAACTTTAAATTATTGGCGTACCCCCTGAAAATGTCTGCTCAGCTCAAAGGCTGCAAATTGCCTCTGCCACAAAGTTCCATTTTATAACCAAAAAGGCTACCATACAGCTCAGAGCTTTATTCTCAATGCTAGAACCTGGCCTTCGTGTCATATATTCATCAAGCTACCTATCTTTCAAAACCGTTTCCTCAATGCCAGGACCTTGCTTCTTAATCACAGTTTCGCTATGCTACCTAGCTTCTAGAGCCTCATCTTCAATGCTAGAACCTTGCCACTACCTCACAACTTCATCAAACTGCCTATCTTTCAGAGCATGTCCTCAATGCTAGGTCCTTGACATTGCAAACTGTAACGACCCATGTCTCTATACCCAAGCCGTTAACTTGCGTAATGTCCGCTTTTGGGTGAGCCCGTGCCCACTTATCCCTCATGGCTTTCTAACACGTCCCCCAGGATTCGAACCCAAGACCTCCATCATATGGGAGACTTAAGTTGAATTCTGGTACCAATTGGACAACTTGCCCAATTGGTACTAGGATTCAACTTAAGTCTCTCATATGATGGAGGTCTTGGGTTCAAATCCTGGGGGACGCGTTAGAAAG